>JAPYZR010002073.1:0-20000 GCA_030522945.1 Trichopria nigra
ATATAACACATTATATATATATATATATATATATAACACATTTTGTTATTCGTGAAAATTTTATTTATATATTATATATATATGCAGGGTGTTTCATTTTAATCCGACCACGCAGAAACCTCTGTAAAAATGAATGATATCAAAAAATGACCTCCACAAAAGTTGAAGAGGATAGAGGGGGCCATCCAATGGTACCAACAATCTTGACCTCAAACTCGATTTTCAAGGTCAGAGTGATTTTTTTAAATGGGAACCCCTATTTTTTATCCCGGATGTGGAAAGAGCGGGAAATTTTACGTTCAAAACGATATTTACACGATATTTTCAACAAAGTCATGGCAAGGTCGAATGAAGGTAAAAATGACACTAGTAATATGGAGGAAATTCATGTTTTCCTAACTCATTTTGGCGCCAAATTTTCAGCACCAAAAACAGTGTCGAAAAATCTCTCCAAAAATGATTAAAAACCACATTTCCGTTGTTTAATACATTCTGTACGCACAAGAACACAAAATCAAATAAAAAAAGATATTTTGACGCAGCATTATAAAACTTTTTTCAACAACAACGACATGAAAAAAAAAACCTTTTCAGGTATTACTTGTTTGGGAATAAAAACACAATATTTTACGAATAAATGGATCGGCATATTTCTTGTCTTTGAAATCATGCGTCTATATAGAGTAATAAGGTCTCCTTATTCTATACATAACTTATAAACTTAACATTACTTAAGCTTTAGCCGGGCAGCAGAAATGAATCATTTGAAAGTCTAATCAATTTTTTAAATGTTGCACTTGTAAATTGTTTTCGAGTAAATTTTTGCAACGCGTCATCGCGCGGGTCGGTGTACATCGCGGCATCGTCCACCTGCCGAACAAGCCTTGTGCTATTTTTCATAAGCACAAGAGAGAGAACCGAGCACGTCAGCGAGAATGAACGGCTGAAATGCTTGAGCATTCGCACCGAGAAACCGTTAATGAATCTTACAATTCTTACATTAAGTGCCGTAAGCCTCATAAGCTTGTACACTTACACGTACAATACTGGGGAATAAGTGGCGGAAAAATTCCTCTAACGTACATTTTTGCCGTGCGATTGAAAGTAGACGCGACTCTGCCGAGGATGAACGGAATGACTTGTTGTTCCCCGTTGCAGCTGAGTTTCGCGTTTGTGGAAGGGACTTTATTTTGAAAAATGATATTTGCGTTTGGGATTTAAGGAATTACATTGTTTTTTTTATACAATGTAAGGAAAAAAGTAAGGAGATTACAAATTCAAACAACTTATATTTAAATATTTATTTATATTTATAATTACCGTCTATAAAGCGTCATGTTGTTTACTCAATATTGTTTACGCATGTAAATAGCGTTAGTGTGTGGGGCCACTCTAGGATATTCCGGTATATTCGATGAAAAATTTATATATTGCGTACATTGTTTTTTGAGATATAATTATATCTGATCTATTTTTTCCCGGGCATTATTTTTATACAATTGTTTAAATCTTACTTTGTCGAATAAAAATAGTTTAAAAAATATTTTGTTTAATTAAATTAAATTTCATGACAATTAATTCCACATGAGTACTCGATTAGGCTGTAATCATCTTTTTTCTTAACATTAAATATATATAAGATTAATAAAATGTCGCTCGTAACTCATGCGGGAAGTTTCATTTCTCGCACTAGTAACGAAATTTACCATTACCGATTTTTTTCGCATCATTTTCGTTGACAGAAGGAATTTTCTGCTTTTTATTTCTTGCCATTCGTGTCCGGAAAACATTTAAACAAAAGAAAATCAATAGTTTTTTTTCCCTGATGATTAATCTGATAATTAATGTTGCGCATTATTATAATACTCTGTATTAGAAGAAATTGATAAAAATTGAGAAACAGTACATTTTTATTCGTACTTGTAAGGATATTGCGTATAGTTTATCAAATCAAATGAAAATTGTCAAGTTTTAAACCAATCGGGTCGAACTTACTGTAATTATTGCGTGCTATCATTTATAAAAAGTGGATTGCTTATCGAATTATGAAATTTTATTTTAGAAATAGTGCCACGAAATCGAAGACAGTGTTTTAATTTTTGTCGAATCCAGATAAAATAAACGCTTCGAGTTTGTGACACAGATGAATAACGTAGAGTTGATGTAGAAGTGTAATATTATATAATAGAAATGTGGCTCTTCTATATATGTAGTTTTTAACAATATTAAGATCTATCGAAGATATTACTGGCACAAAAAATATAATTTTTTTCGATTCGTGCAAGGACTCTGGGCAATCTGTTTATCGAATTAGATACATTATTGAAGAAAGTGCGGTAACATTGTAGAGCTTTGATGCTCAGTTTGTACTTGGTTATTTGATATTGTACATCGGAAAGTTTGTTTAATGGGTAAGGGTCGGAGTATATAGTCAAGTTGCGAAGTTTTTCTGCACTCAGGTTCTGAACTAGTCGAGTAGAATATGAATCGCAAAAAAAAATTGAATCTAAAATTAATATCGTGACTGTACAATATTATAATTAATAAATAATATGTTATTGATTCATTTAAAGAAGTTTTTATTTAATTTACATCAAGTACCAGAATGCATATTGAATTTTCCCGGTAAACACCGAGAAGTTTCAGTAACGTCGCAGAAACCGTAAATATCTCATCTCAGAAACGTTCAAAATTTAGCGTTTAATGCTGAAACCATATTACTATGTTTCTAAGAAAGGATGTTATTCGATTTCATTGTTACACAACAATGATATTTTCATTTTATATGGATATAAATATAAATATTTATATAACTGTGTAATAAAGACTATTATTGTTATTGTTTTATATTATTTCATAATATTGTACATTTGGCAATTAGTTATGTTCGATTTTCTTAAAATATTTTTATCCAATTTCTTGATAATGATAATGGAAATTTTAAAGAAATTTCAATATCATTGCCGACATAATAGTAGGCGTTAATGAGTATCAATTGTCATTTATCGTTAATTTTTATAAATTTTTCCATGGCTTTTTTGCCTCATTGTTTTCATCTTAAAAAGTAGAAATTTTATTGACTCAAAATATAGAATCAAAAATAGTTGACATTGTTCGAGATTAATAATCAATATTATAGAATTATCCATTTTATCGATTTATAAGAACGTGGCAGGTTGTAATAATTGCCGTTGACTGCACTGGTGGCCTGCATAGAGTGTGACACCAGTTGCACATTTTATACACGATGAAAGAAAGTAGGGGATATCTTGGAAAAATTAAGAAATTTTAAACGAATTGAAATCTTACCATTGATGGTATTATTTAAATGAGAAACAAGTAGAAATTAATTTGTTATTTTCTTTTCCATTGTTTAAACGTTTCTCGAAATAAGTATTATCTATAATTATTAAGAATTTGATTTTTTACGACCGATGTAGATTTAAAAATATGAAAAATCTATTCAAGTTCTTTTAAAAAATCACTTTTTTTTAAATCATTTGTTCTTTAGCGAAATTCGTTCAATGAAATTGTAGAGAATTATTATTTCAACATTCTTAGATGAAATAGTTAAATTTCAATTAAAAGCAATAACGCACTTAAATTATATTGAGAATACATAATTTTGAAGGTCGATCTTTCGAATGGGATTGAGACAAATTTTTTCCAATAGATTTTATGCAGAAATTGACTTCAAGTGTCTGATAATATAATTCACCTGACACGTCCACTAAAGGAGTCGGTCGCATTAGACTTTTTTAATTGTTGTCTTGTTACTGAAATTGTGGTCGTTACGAAATGATACTGGCATTTCGAAATCGTTAGAATCGGATAAGAAAAAAACTATTTGCTCGAAACTTATTAATCGGGACCCTATTTTGGGTCCCTCATTTCTAATCTTACGTTAGTTTTGTTAAAATCTTGATGTCAAGGTATTATAAATATTCATCAATTTTTTTTATTATCTTTTTTTTTTGTTTTTGTTTTTTTTTTGTCGCTGATTACGAACACGGGATCCAATTAATTTCGTGGTACTGACCACCATTTTGATGATGATACAATAATTAAAAAAAAAAGAGCGACCATCAAAGTGGTCAATTTGCGTACTCTCTTTGCACATTGGATGATTTTTTCTGCGACTTAAAATCGTCATTGTTTTCTCTAACTACGCAATCGAATTTATACATTTTTAAGTGTTCGATAACAAATTTTTTTTTTTTGTCCGAAAACCGATTCTCCGAACTCGCAACCCCCAAAACCATCAGACTGTCTCGCGTAGCATCTCGCTATAACACGATGTATAAGCATCGTAAACGAATGGTCAGTTGCGCCGATGATGCGCCATAAAATGTTGCTTAAAGAGTTCATCCGATGCCGTGGATCGAGCAGAGTATAAAAAAAGGCATCGCGTTCACGTATACGTCTCATTCAGAAGGCAGATACGTCAGCGCGCTATTTTCATTCGTACGCAGCCGAGGCTGATCCTGTGGACTCTAACCCGCAATATTTCATTTCCGCTTTCCTCTATATACGCCGGCATTCACCTCGGAACGGGGCGTCTCGCTCGTTCGCTCGATGACGCGAGCGCTTCGGCCTCCTCGCAATCGCGAACTCGCAATCGCGTGCTACCCACGAAGAGAGAGAGAGAGAGAGAGAGAGAGAGAGAGAGGTGGACCTCTTTCTTCCTTCCTTCCTTCTGTGTAAATGCGTACAGAAAGAGTAAGAGAGAGATGAAAGAATCGGTCCGGGTGTAGGTACCAGTATATATATATATATACGGTCGCTGCGCCGCGAGCCGCCGGCAAGGAGCGGCTTTCCGGGTGACTTTCGACACGCAAAACATTCGCGAAGCATAATATTAGAAGCGGTTTCCGGCGACGACAGCCGTGACGTACTTACCGGCTTTTCATATTTTTAGATACAAACGGGTATCGATTCGCTCATTCGGAAGTATTTTACCATCTCTCGGGCGAAACGATGCTCTCGTTCGGTAGTAGGTATAGGCACGCGTGGAAAGAGATTCGGTACAATAGGCATTCTTCATTGACATCAATATTGTCCGAACTGCATGATGACGGAAGTCTGGACGTGAATCGATTAAAAATAAATTTTACCGTGGAATTCCAGAAAAAATGAAAATTTTAACGAAAGACAGAGTCCCATCATAATCCATAATCCGACTATATTCTGATTGCCAATAATTTAGTCTTGTCGAAATACTTCCTTCTGAATCTATTAGAAGACATAAGCGCATCGTGCATTTATTCACTCGGAACCTCTGCGCGTTTCTCTTTTTATATCGGTTATAGAGAGAAGATCCTTTCAATTCTCGATGTTTCCGAAAGCATTCGTTATTAATCAATTGTCGAATAACAATAGAAATTACGTTTATTCTTGTAATGACAAATTCAGCTTCTATACAAGAATTCAAGTCTACGAATAGAATCACTTACGTACAACGTCTCGTCCTTCATGTCGGGTCATCTTTAAAGGTTACCATCTTTGGACAAAGTCTGAATGGTTGCTGCACTACAGTCGTAATCGGTGATTGGAACGTCGTCGCAATTAAACATCGTCCATGGGCATATCTCTGGAACGTTTTATTGTTGCGATGGTGATTAGTCTCGTAGGTATTGGGTAACAAAATCCCATACTCGTAGCGCATGTTTTCATAGATATATATTATAGAAATATAGAATGGCAGTATAGAAATACGGTTTTTTACCGTTTGGTGTACGAAAATGGTAAAAGTACCATACACTGTATAATACAGTCAATAAAATATCACCAGAATGTAATCTCTCCTCTAATCTCTCCAAATTTCATGGAGTGAAATTTCACTCTTAAATTGATACCAGTCAGAGTATTTACACTCCAAACACAGGGAAGTTTGACTCTTAAAGAGTAAAAATTCACTCCTTTACAAGAGTAGCTCAATTATCACTCTTTATGGAGTGAAATTTCACTCCAAGAAATTTATAGAGATGTAATCGGAGTTACGAGTGTTTTAGAAAATTTTGAATCTGAAAAGAAGCTGCAAAAGAAAAGCAATTTTCTTTCAACTAGCATACTTATTTACATCGACAACTATAGATGGTTTTTTATACCAGAAAATGGTATACTTAATACTGATAAATTTCATTCTTTTGACAAGTGTCTCAGTCTCCACTCTGTAAGAGTACAATTTCACTCCAGGAAATTTAAAGAGTTGTTATTGCGGATGTTCCTACCGTTACTACTGTCACTAATACGATACTTAATAATGTCTGTTTCTACTTCTGCTACAGGAGTTATTGCTGCTTCTATTATTATTACCACTGCGCGTACCATTACATAAAGGTACAAAATGAACTCGTTAAATTCTCCTTTCACAACGATTTTTGAGATCTGATCGTAAAATGTGTTCCTTAAAAAGTACTCAAAATTATTCAGTCCAAATTTGTACTTCTTCTGAATGGATAAATAATTGGACAAATTAAAAAAAAAAAAAAAACATTTAATTCTATTAATAAAAATATTCTTTTAATGCCCGAAGACTTTGATAGTTTTACATCCGACACTATTTCAAAGAGACTATTGTTACAACTATCATTGTGCTGTTTAAAAGATAATTTTAGAAAAGTCGTTGTAAGTCCTTATTATATCCTATTATCACTACTGCTTTATAAAACGTCCACTATTGCGACCGTACCATTGACGTATAAACTGTCTGTTTCTACTCCAGTCATGCACATTGTTATTACTTAGGTTACTACGACTACAGCAGATTTGATGCTTCAATAATCGACATTGTAAAAATTGACGTGCAAATGTTATCGATACTAATTTGTATGTCATTTAATGAATCATTGACAGACAACAACTAAAACAGTTTTTACTTTTTTTTTTTTGTTACTATTACTTTATTACGATTACTGACAATTTAAGTAGTAACAGTTGTAACGACTTTAAGTAGTGTTTTCGTTTGTTTGCTTACGTTTAATCGCGAAGAATATAAACGTGAGAAATGTACGTAGCGCCTTTTGCATACACGCGCAAGTATATATATATATATATATATATATATATACCGAATACGGAAACGGCATAAACGCGCTACAACTGTGTGACGTGCGCCTTTTTTCTCACGCTATTTTTCTCACGCGGAAAAGTGCTAAATCACGATCGCGCTTACGCGCGCGATCTTTCGTAAATTTTCCAAGTCGCTGCTTTATTAATGTCGGCGATTGCGTTATCAGCGAACGATGACATTTTTAAATGTACTCGGTGAATAAACGAAAACGGGGGACGTTCTCGGTGTTGCCCTCGTCGTAAATAGCTCGTTTTTCCGCCCTTGACAGCGATCGTGCGTTGGGTGCACAAAATGACGTCCGAAATTCACGAATTATTTTTCCGCTTCTTAAAATTAGAAAAAATGCGAAACGATCAAAATTGAACAAAAAATCGAATTGTTTCAATCAATATAATATTAGTATTATTATACACTGAAAAAAAAATTGTTATTTTCAAGTAAATTACTTCGACCCGCACCGTAGGTAGGCACGAAGTATTGAATTTGGTACGCTTTGAGTTTCTGAGTTTCATACTTTCAGAATTTTTTATAAGAAAATTTCATACTTTCAGAATTTTTTATAAGAAAAGTACCCATCCGAATTTAAGTTTCAATTGCTCATTTTGTTCGTTAGTTCTTGATCTATATCCTAATTCACACATTTCGAAAATTTTTCATCTTGTACGTCCGTCCGTTCGTTCGTTCGTTCGTAATCGTTTTTTTGTAGCTTCGAGAACTCACGAACTAAAAAAGATATCAATATAATTTTTTTTTTCAAATGTGTGTTTTGACTGAACTTAGATCTAATTAGATTTTGGAACATATCCATACTAAAATGGAGGGGGGGGGGGGGGGGGGAACAAAAAACGTTGATAAACTTTAAACTTCCATATCTTTCTGAATTTAGTGAAAAAACTTGCGAGCAGAGCTCGCCAGGGGTCCAGGGGTCGGAGCCCCCGGCGGGGTTGGCGGCCGAAGGCCGCAGGGGCGAAGCCCCTAGTTTTTACTTGAATTAAGAAAAGATTGTCTTGAATTAAGTAAGATTTACGAAAAAGAAGGAAACATTTTCTGAATTCAAGTAAATGTTTACTTGCTACCATTCAAGTAAATATTTACTTGAAAATAACAAATTTGTTTTTCGGTGTAGGACAGAAAAGAAATGATTGGCCGTATAATAATAGTTACTTTCTGAA
This sequence comes from Trichopria nigra, assembly GCA_030522945.1. NCBI lineage: Eukaryota > Metazoa > Arthropoda > Insecta > Hymenoptera > Diapriidae > Trichopria > Trichopria nigra. The sequence continues at coordinate 8,245 of JAPYZR010002073.1, forward strand.
TAACGAAGCGTAGCATAAGATCAATATGTAATGTTTGTTTTGATACGTCCATTACACTTGAAATGAAAATGTGTAAATAACCGTAATAACCGTTATGTCCGTTATGTCCGTTACGGACATATTTATTTGCAGTCGAAGAACGATATCGAAATAAACATATTACATATTGATTTTTCAATGAAACATTTTTGCTTCCCATCAGCAATCAGGCTCAAGAGCCGAAAATTTCCTACCATTTTCATTTCTGTTGTGCATATACTGAAATTCAAGATGGCGTCCTGATCTTTTCTTCAACGTTGACTAACGAATCGGAAAAGGACAGCCAAAAACTGAAAAAAAAAGAAAAAAAAGAAAAATATAGAAGAAAAGACATTCGTAAGTTTTGTCAGGAGTGGAATTGAGGTATTTTTTTAACGCTTTCTTTCCGAGATTTCGGGAGCGAAAACCGAGTAATTCCAATAAGATGTCATACATTCATTCTTTCAAGGGTTGATATTTTCGATTTTTATTTAACCTTTGGCAAGTTGCACGATTTTCATTCCAAAAACATTACAGATGTTTTATTTTATAAAAGTCCACGCAAATTCGATATTCTCTCTCTCTCTCTCTCTCTTCTTTTTCCAAATTGTATGGTGCGAATATCGCACCATAACGTATAGCTGGGAATCGGTATCGTATTTATTGTGTATAACGAGCGCGGGAGCGTCGATCGTCTTTTCGGGTCTCTTAATCCAACGGGGAAAGGACGAGAACCGTCTTTTCGAACAGAGAATGAGAGAAAGAGAGAAAGAGAGGGAAGGATAACGAGAGGCTCGTAAGGAAAATACGTGTGTGAAAAAAGAGTAAAGGACAGAGAGAGAGAGAGGGAGAGAGAGAGAGACAGGATCGTCGTGCAGACCGCGCTCTGGGACTCGTTGCAGGTCTGTTTGGCGGCGGCGGGCCGCTTCTAAGAAGTAACGGGTCTGCATAACCTCCGCGCGCTCTCTTTCCTTCTCTCTCTCTCTCTCTCTCTCTCTCTCTCGTACTCGAGCGTTCTTCTCTCCCTCCCCTTTCGTTCGTTCACTCTCTTTTCGTTCTCCACCGCGTTCCTCCGACCTTTCCTTCGGTACCCCCACCGTTATGCCTCTCTTTCCGTCCTTCTTGGACTTTCTCGCTATACGCGCGGGTATGCACGCACGCACGCACGGACACATACGCGCCGTGTTGTACGCACGGCACGCACTCGATGTATACTCGCGCGCACCTTCCTTTCATCTCGCTTTTTCCAATGGGTATAGTAGTAGTCGTGCCTTACTCTAGCTTTTCCCAATAAAATATGCCTAATGATATACATAATGATATATAAGTATAGATACTCGTCGTATTATTGTTGGTACCGAGTAAACTCCGATTTTACAAAAAGTCCTTTTTTCGGAGTTGCTCCACGTTCGACATTCTTTTTCTTACGATTCTTCTTCTTCTTCCGTTTCTTCATTCGTTTCTTCATTCGTTTCTTCCTTCGTGCTGTCGTTGGTCGTTGGTGTATCATCGGTGTACGAGCGGCGCGCGAGCGAGTATATTCGAGTGCTCGCTTGGCGCGTTGCGCACCGGCGTCTGCGCAGGTGCTTGCGAGACGCGCCGCGCCGCGCCGAGTCGAATCGAATCGAGTCGAGCCGAGCCGAGTGCGATGCGGCGGTGGCGACTGGCGGCGATCTCCGTCTCAGTACGGCCGAAGCCGCGAAACGTTACAGACTCGTTTTTGGCGGCGAATGTCTACTACGACGCCGCATTGCGTGTGCGTCGCGAGCTCGATATTTACGACGACTACGACGACGACGGCTAACGGCTACGGCGACTAGTAGAACGAGTACGATGACGATGATTGCGATGTCGTGTCAGCCAACGTCGGCGCTGCTCCAAAAATTGTCGGGCGTCTTTCAGCAGCAGCAGCAGCAGCACGCCTCGTCGTACCGAGCGACTTCCGGCAGCCGCTCGCTCTTCGGGGCGGATGTGGGTCTCGACGTCGCTGGCTCTGCCGCGCCATCGTGGAAATCGCGCAGACTCGCGAGTACGCGTAAACATGTGGCATCGCGAGTCGAACGAAATAAGAAGGAGCATCGGCGCGGAGGAGGTGAGGCGGGGCGCGGTGCTGCGACGCTCTTCGGCGACCGGATACGACGCGCGGGAAGTGACTTTCCTCGCTACTCGGCACGCTGCGGTTCTCGACGTCCTCCGCCACCGCGCCACGATGGGAGTCGTTGCACCGGGGGATAGACCTGGGAAATCCCGACTCCGACTCGTCGACCCAAGTTCAAGGATAACGTCGCGTACACGACGCGATAATAATTTTCCACTCGCTCGACATAACAGACGAGCCGACGAGGACGCAGCTGATGCTCGATTACGGACGTAATTGGCCGCCGGAGTATAACGTCCGAATAAGAAGGAATTACGCAGTTGGCGATGTTTGCACCGGAGAGCACGCCAAGTATATAAAAGTGGTGAAGAAAAACGTAAAAACGGCGTAGCAAAAGAAGCAAGCAATAATAAGAAAGGAAGTAAGGAAGTAAGGAAGTAAGGAAGGAAGGAAGGAAGTAAGGAGTGACGTGGAGAGTGGAGTGGTGGACGATGAGTAGTAAAGAGAAGACGGGGGTAGAATAGAAGAAGACGACGAGTGGCGAATAACGAGTGCGTCGCTTTAACCGGTAATTGGACCATTCCTTACGCCATTGAGGTATAGTAATGACCCTTGTAGCGTGGTCACGCTACACTACGGTGTGCCATAGTAGTACTATAGAGACTTCCGGCCCGCCACAGGAAACGGGACACACGTGTCCGCGGCCGAGTGTGTATACGTTCGCCTTCGCCCGTTGGTTTCCCTCACACCGACACCTAACGTCGTCGAGCGTTCTCCTCTCCTCTCCTCGCTCTCTCCTACCTACTCTCCTTACACGGCCCTGCCCCCTTCCTCCCGCCTTCCCACCCCCGTCGGCTCGGCGATGCGTTACACGTTTGCTGCTTCGCTTCTTCTTCACTACGTCGCTCCCACTCCCGCCTCCCTCCCACCCCGTACGTTCCTTCCCCTCCCACTCGTTCCCTCGGCGATTTTCTCCTCATCCCACTCGATCTCTCTCTCTCTCTCTCTCTCTCTCCCTAAGTTCCTCCTCGTGGAGGAGCCGTTGTGCTTTCTTGTGCATTTTCTTCGCTCACTTCCTCCGATCCTCTTCCTGTTCCTCATCATTTCGCCGAGACGACGTCACAACACCGCGGCGGAACTGTACAACATACATACATCAACGTACCCGCGCGCGCGTGTGTGTGTGTGTGTCTGTGTGTGCGGGTGTCAATCGTGGAACTCTGGGATTTTCGCGATCGAGAGCCACGACGCCGCGCACTTTACGGACTGGCCAAGTTGTACGTGAAATACGCAGGAGGATGATGATGATGATGATGGTGACGATCGAGTGCAAGGTCCGGCGCATTCATTGCCGGAAGGCCGGAAGTCCATGGAAATTGGATAACGGTGACCGTTGGCTGCGAAATGTACGTATATATATGTATATACATAGATATATATGTATGTGTACCCTACCTACTGGATTTGGATTTACCGAATGTTCGAAGTGTGCGTATATGTGTCGATCGGATGACGGCGAATGCTTAATGGGCGTCGTTGTTTGTCCGTTGGCCAGTCGTCGTCCTCCACCTCCTCCTCCTCCTCCTTTTTTTTTTCCAAAGCTTTTATACCTTTACTGCATTGATTGATCGATGGACGACGCGCCACGGGGCACGCCGACTGGCTGGGTGGTCGGAACGGAGTTTGACACCCAAGGAGCGACCGATTGGTAGTAGCCGTTTTCAAAACGGACGATTCTGGTCAAATGCTTCCCGGAAAATTCGGGCTGTTCCCGAATTCATTACAGAATTTATGTCTTTTTTTTCAGCAATAACGGTTAACGGTTTGTTTTTGTTTTCAATGTTCGACTATAAGTTTGCAAACTTTGAAGATTCGAAAGTCATCGAGTACCGTCGAGTTCCTCCTCGCACTTAACATCGACATTTCGCGGAGTGAAATTTGTACGAGTGATTCGTCGATTCACTCTCGTTTCTGTAAATGCTTGCATTTTTTATGGCAGTGAAACAGTTCAACGTTAAAGAAAAAACGAGTGACTCAAAGTTCACTCCAAAGTGAGGTGAGCTTTCAATGTTTTTATGTTTTGTTTTCACCGCGTCGCCCGATTTCGTCGGAAAGAGTGAATTATTGTCACTGAAACCTGATGGATGCACGCGAATTTCTGGTCGGTGATGTTCGGAGTAGAAAATGGAATAAGTGGGAAATGCCTTCACCACGTTGGGGCGGTGATCCTGATGTTCGAAACGTTGGAGTTGAAAAATTATCGAAACAAACAACAAAATTTTGTTATTCAGTATTTTGTGTTTATTTTTTTTTTTTAACACTTTGATGTCATGATTTAAATTCATAGACTGACGTCATTTTTGGGAAAATTATTTTTACTTTTGAAAAAGTTTCGATACATCATATTTTTTGACATGGTACGTGATTTTCGGAAGGGTCAAACATTTAGTATTGATGAAAAATCTTTTCTAAAGCTTTTTTTTTTTGGAATGCAATCGTCACATTGACAATTAATTAAAACGAAGGAGAAGACGGAGTATATATATATAGGTAGGGAAGTTTGGAGGTGATAGTCGAGAGACATTTGCATGAAATTCGAATTAGTAGGCACGCGGGTTTGTTGAGGTCGCTCGGCACTCGAAAGAAACGAAACGACACACGAAGCGGTCACGAAAACATATACGCGTGACGTCGACGACGACGGATGTCGCGCGTACATAACGTCGAATTTTCGTATTCTCGGGTATGTAGGCGCTTTTTTTCGTGGCGCATTTCAGAAGCGCGCGATTGTCCGCCTGCAAACGGCGACGACGATGACGACGACGACGACTCATTATGAATGAATTTCGCGATGACGTATTCACGTGTCGGCGGTTCTCATTCGCGTATAGCTATATGATATACGCGACGGGGATTTCTTGAAAAATTTTATATATATTTGAAAATAACAAATTTTTTTTTTTAGTTTGTATAAATATATATATATATATTATGTATGTATTTATGCATGTTTGCACATGTGCATGTATATGTATGTAGGCCGCGACGTCGTCAGCTCGTTGGTTCTCGAGTTCCCTCGGCGATTTTGCATGGTAGCCGCGCGTTTTCGCAGGAATCTGGCTCGCGGCGGATGCAATGCCAGCGATAATCCCGCGAGCCTCGTCGACGTGCCGGCCTTTCTCTCTGTTTACATAGCGACATTAAGCCGCGCGTGCCAATCGAGTTGCGTCACGGACTCGCAATAATATTTCCTATATGGTATAGCGGACAGGCAGGCAGCAGTCAGGCAGGCAGTGGTGCCGATGTTGATGCTTGGCCACTGACGACGATCGCCGCTGCTGTTTTACATTAACGACGCCTTGAACTTTACTCTCGTTGGCGCGAGTGGGCCCCGATCTCGCGGAACTTTTTCAGTGACGCCGCTGCCGCCGACACGCCACTGGATTGTCGCGTAGTAGTATACATATAGGAACGAACGACGACGACCGGAAGTTAGAAATAGAGAGAGAGAGAGAGAGATAGATAATACCGTAACGGGGCATCGCAAATCTCCTCGTCAACGGTTTCGCCAGTTCGCGGCCTATCGGTTGGTATAGAATGAGAGTTTCCGAGGCCGGCCGAACTCGGTTTGTTTACGAAAATGACAGAATGCAGGAAGTGGCGAGTTTTGACGTATTATATAGCTCGTTTGAAAACTGGACAGTGTGAAAGCGTTGCGTTGGACATGTCGCGAATCGGTTGGAGTTTGTTTTCTATTTTTTTTTTTTTTTTTTTCAATTTTGGAGGCGTGTGGTGGGTTTCTTTTTTTGTTTTTGTTGCATGAAAGTATTGCACGAAAATATCTCCGCATTTTCGTACCGTGCGTACTACTGCTTAGTGACCAAGAGACTGAAGCGTATTAACGAAAAGAATTTTTCTGTTTGTTGATATATACGTTGAAATTTGTCGTAATCTGAAGTGAAAAAAAAAAAAAAAACATTCACTTATGATAAGCCGTCGGTATCGGAATATACATACATGCGGATGCATACGCGTGAATGTGCTTTTTAGAAATATGTGTGCCTCGAAGAAACGTATACTGATTAGGCGCCGTTGGAATGCGTGCCACCGGAAATGACGTAATCGCCCCTGAAAGAAAAGAAAAAAAAAACTGATTTTTCAGAAGAATTTCGAGCCGTTGAATGAGAGAACCTCTTACGCTGACGAAACAAAAGTGTCAATCGTTTTCTTTTATTTTTATACGACGACCATTCAAATATTCCGAATGTGTGTAATGTAACTTTCCATCGTAAATATGCAAGATTTTTATATCGAGACTCCGAAATTTTATAGTACAGAATCAGGTGGTACATTTTTTTATCGTGAAAAAATAGCAAAATTATAAATTTTAATCATAATAAATAGTAGCCGAATATAACGAATTGAGAGATTCTTTCCTTTCTCATGCGATTTTCAGAAATTGAGATCTCATTACGAGCTCGAAACAATTAAAAGGAACATTTATCGACGTGCTTAATTACGCTCACGTATACGCATACGACGGGCTCGGGAGCCTTGGGGAACGGCGAACGGGGAAAAACATTTTCCACCGTCGGATTACGTCAATGAACTTGCTCGGTGCACGACTGCGTATACGGCATTCCTCGTTCCGCCACATCGCTCCTTAATTTACTCAACTCCTCGTGCGAAATGCTCGGAGTCATCTTAAGGCGGCGCGGCGCATATACATATACGCGTCCCTACGTATACCCCGCGAGCCGGAAAAAGTTACGGACAGCACAGAGAACGACTTGAGAACCGACAGCGCGTGCCGCATTAGCGAGCGCGTATATTATATATATATACATATACGTGCGAGTGCAGATGCAGAATCGACAACCCGGTATACGACGGTTCGATATATAGGTTGTTGTTCGCTAACTTATGCGCAACCTATGCCCGGTCGCTGTAGGGCCCGCGGAATTAAAGGCAGAAAGGTTCGTTAAGTTTGGTTAAGTTAGGTTAGGTTAGGCACTGCCGAGAATGCACGGGTGCGGCTCATTGGTGTATACGGCAAGGAAAACAAGTATACCGCCGGAGTAAATGTTCGTCTCGACCATGACAATGGCTGTGTCGACTATAGTACGGATAGTCCCGCGATACTTCTTTTTTTTTCGCTATAAATATAAACAAATACTTAAAATGATAACTTAAAATAAACGACGAAGTCGTCAAGAAACATGGAATACTAAGCATGAATATTCTAAAAGGGCGCAACTGTCTTCCAGATAAAATTGTTTTTACACTGAAAAAATAAAAATTTGTTATTTTCAAGTAAATATTTACTTGAATTAAGAAAATGTTTCCTTCTTTTTAGTAAATGTTACTTAATTCAAGAAAATCTTACTTAATTCAAGTAAATCTTTTCTTAAATCAAGTAAATATTTACTTGAAAATAATAATTTTTTTTTTTTTTTTTTCAGTGATAGTATTTAGACTATAGCTAATGTTCGTTTCGCATACATACCTTAATATTAGTGCAAATTGTTGGCTATATTGTTTGTATACAATTTAAGTCTAATTTTATTATCCAACATTTGGATAAGATTTTTTTAGACATTTATTACAATACTTTTATTGGATAGTTAATAATGGATATGATAATTGTGTCCAATTTAGGTACTTTTACTGTCCAATAATTAGACAATTTTAGGATCATTTTTTATTTCAGATTGGTTTTGACTAGTTTTATATAATTTATGTCTATTTTAGCCACATTTTTATCGTACCCAATTCTTATCAAACATATTTGCCTAATTGTCGGTATTAATCTAACAAACATTTTTTTTTTCGTTTTTTTTTTTCTTTGTCCCAATATCGAAAAATCTTAATGTGACGTGTATTTAACTGAGTTTGAGTTGCGCGGATGACGAATTTCTGTAAGAGATGTCAGAAGAATTTATTGCTTCGAAACACAAAATTATTGAAAAATATCTGACCAAAAGAGGCTGTTACTACTTGACGATTCTTTCGTTTTTTTTAAGTAGATTTTGCATAAATCTTTTGGACACGTCGGACACCCCTCATTCGATCGCTGATTAATTCATTAAATGATTTTAGGAGAGTAGAGATCAATAACTATATAAGATCCGATCATTAATCGGTAGTACGCGTATTTCGAAGAATCATCGCCGCAAGGATTATCATAAAAATGTAAAAAAAAAAAGAAACATCTCATCTCCCGTAATCGTGATTTTTCACCAAGGCAACTCGTTTGTCAAAGTCACGTTTTCAGTCGCATGATCGATACGATTGATTTTTCACATTAATCGTATTCCATTTATCAGCATTCCGTTGCGTCTTGCACGCTCGTGTGTGCCATCTCGCGCTATCTCGGTTGATCATCGAACGACGACACGGACGAGTGACGCATCGTCGGCGAGTAGTGTCCTACGTAATGTTTCAAAACGGTTCGTGTTGTTGTCGTCGTTCGTGACTCACTCCAGACACGCTGTGTTTTGGGTCATTTCAAGGAAAGTTTCGCGAGACAGTATATACGCGTGTGGTGTGTATAGGCACGCGTTTCTTTACGAGCTCCAATCATTGAAGGTAACGTCGTGAGTACCGTAATAATAATAATATTAAGTGGCAGCACGAATTCGTTAATTATTTTCATCGACGAGGAACAATCGACGTATCGTATACTCCAGTCTTACTTGATATTCGGCCTGGAAGAGGGGATGAATGAGAGAGAGAGAGAGAGAGAGGCCGCGCAAAGGCCGAAATAATCCAAATACATTAGGCAAAATTGAATAATGCGCTCCCGGCGACAAGAGAGAGCCCGTAACAGGTTTTTGCGCTCGCAAAACCTTCAAAAGTTCATCGCTCCCGCGTGCATGTGCAGACACGCCGTATATATATATTCGTTCGTGCGCCCTCCCTTCGGTCCCGTCTGTTATTGTTATTGTTGTCGGTCGCACGATACTAGATTCTTCGCCCTTTCATTTTTACTTTTCTCTTTCTTTCATTCTCGTTTCGCCTCCCTCTCTCCCTCTCTATCTCTCTTTCTTTCTCTTCTGTTTCGCCGGTTTCTCATGTATAGGAATCACCCGGCGGATTCCTGCGTCACCGACCAAAAAAAAAAAAATAAATAAAAAAGTTTAAAGATGAAAGTATGTTGTACCGTGTATATATACGAGACGAGAATGTCAGATTGTCATTGGAGCGTATCTCTGGTCTATCACCTTTTGGGACATTTCGTTGGACGCATCTTGCGAATTCGACCCTCCAATTATGACTAAGAAAAGTCTCAATCCCGAATGACGATATTTTCTTGGACCGAATCAATTTCTCGAGTATATATAGAGGATGCCATCGTTAATCGTCTACATTATTTCGCAGTGGTTTATCACCCGTTTACTTTCGGATAATTGTTCGAGTACTTCTGCATATAAGAATAACGTCATTCGAAAAATCCCCTCGTAAAGAAACACGACAATCGTATATAATAAGCGACACTCGAAGCGCTCACGTTCCTTCGTGACTCATGTATATAGAGAGAGAGAGAGAGAGAGAGAGAGAGCGCGGCCGCAGTTTCTTCTATATACATATATGCTGAATTTCCAACGAAACGGTATAAAAATGCGCGGGTCTTGCATGCACATGTATGCAAGACTGTCGATGACACTTGAACTTCAAAATCAAAAGACGAACGTTCGTCGACGCGCATATGTATATACAGGCACTATATACTCGCGCTCTCGTTCGCGGCCGGTCGCGGCTGACGCAATAGCGCGTGAACTTGATCGGCGGAGATGAATAAAAACTGCGAAATACCTTCGTGTCGTCATAAATAAATATTTTACGATTCCCCGAACGACTGCAATTTATTACGTGCGTCATAAAATAAAACTTTATTTGCGATTGCATATTTTTCGCGGCGGGACGCTCGTCGGCGGATATCTTTCGGGCGCATTGAATGAGGGCGCGCCAAAAATTGTGCGCGTCGTATTTATACGCACACATTACGGGGGCACGTATCTTGTTTACGTCGGGTAGAATGGAGGAGAACCGAAGAGAAAGAAAAAGAGCGGTGGCCCCGGCGCGAGTGCGAGTGAGAGGAAGGAAGAGCGAAAGAGAGAGAGGGAGAAAGCTAATGGCCTGGAGGCGGGGGACCAGGGTAGCGTGAGAGCGAGTGTCTCGACTGGAGCATTTCATGTATAGGGTGTACTCTCTTCTCACTCGCTCACACTCTGTCGTTCTGTCTTCTTACTTCGGAAGAGAAGGAGAGAGAAGGCAAGAAAATAAAAATGAGGATGGATAAAAATATGAAAAAGAGAGAGAGTTAGAAATATTGGGGAAAGCATAATATATATACGGATGAGTTCAACATTTAGAACAGGACGAAAGAAAATGTTTAAATTTCTGCGGCCGCCATGACGTACTGGAATGCATGAGAACTACTGATTTTCCCCGTTCTCTCATATTCTCTCGGTCTCTCGCTATCTGTATTTGCTTCTTATTCCACTCCTTCCGTTCCTCCTTTCATATATCCAATATCGTTCTCGTTCTCTCTCTCTCGTTCGCTCGCACTCGTTTTTTTTTTTCTTTACGCCACATTCCTCTCCTTCTTGCCCGTTATACTTTTTGCATCTCTCTCGGCCGCTCTTCCTTCTTTTTCTTCCTCGTTTATATTTGCTCCTGGTCGTCTCTCCCGCCTCTTCTCTCTTTCTTCCCCTATGCGGTGCTGTTTCTATTTCACTCGATTTCTCGTTTCTTTTACGTTAGTATATATGTACACTAATGGAAGCGGACCTCATCTCGCTTTAATCTCTCTCAATTGTCGGTCAACGAATTTCACGTGCATGCCGCATCTCTCCGGCCCGGCACGGCGGCCTTTGCTCCTTCGGGTATCAAACCATGGGAGTATTATTATATATATATATATTATGAATTATATAGAAACATCCCCGCCGAAATGATGATCATGATGGTAATATCAATTTTATATACATGAATAAAAGTTGTATATTTTTTCTGATTTCAATTTTTGTTGAGCACGCAAAATCAACAAAATCTTCGATGGCAGAGATTTTTTTTCCAACAATCCTAAATGACAATAATCTTGTGTATAGGTGAAATGATTTTCATTGCATTCTGCGTCTATATATAGTTTTACATTTCCCGCGCTATTGGCTGCAATAAAAAACACAATCGTATCTTGACAATATTTTTCTTAAAAATATTTCGTCTTATCTCGAACTGACAAATATACAGACCGGCATTGTGTCTTTCAACGGACACACGCGATAATATACGCGTACAGAGAGTGAGAGAGAGAGAGAGATGTCTTATCATACTACTCGCGAAATACGTGAAAGTTTTCACTCGAAAAACGTATATATACCGGCATCGTATGGATAGACGGATTTTTAATGCCTTTTGCTTATATATATATATATATATATAGAGGGAGGAAAACGGGCGTCGCGGCTCGCGTGTACCACGAACGATTATTTATCAATTCTCAAATTGTACAATAATGCGCAGTACATATCCAATCGCCGGCCGCAATTAGAATTGCCGGCGAAATTAATTAAATATAGCGTCGCATATCGCGGCGATTAGACTTTTAGCCGTAAAAATATGTTTTCAATGTATA
>JAPYZR010002075.1:0-18278 GCA_030522945.1 Trichopria nigra
AATGGCGGCTTACGGAACTAAAACCCAAATCATATGAGCATTTGCAGTGTTATCTCATGATATAAAAGGCTCATTTGATTACTTTGAATTTGATCGGAAACGGCGGGTTACTCGGGGGTTTTCGGGGTCGCTGAATTCAAATGCAGTATCAAAAATGCAAAATTTCGAAATGGGGGTGGGGGGAGGGCGTAAAATGTACTATTTCGTAAAATTGACTTAATAAGAAAGGAGAATGTCAGGTAACATTTAGAGACGGCATAATTATGTCTCAGTGATGTCCCATACTTTCTGGGTGGGAAATGTCTCACCCGCCGCGGCCCTTTAAAAGTTGCAACTTGAACATATACGGTATACATATACGGTATACATATACATATGCGTAGGACGTATGCCGTACAATATGCGAGAATGTCATTGGTTCGTTGATGTTTGTGTTAGTGGCGTATAGCTTGTGGGTGTTGTGTTACTGTGTTGCCGTTTGATCGTTGTCATCGTTGTCATGCATATCAACACCGTCGCATACATCGGACTTCTATTAAATTGAAAGAAATATACAGAATAATAACGGCATTTGAAAGAATTTTAGAAGAAAAACGGGTTCACTTCACACATCCTCAAAATGGTAATTTAACCTTTTAATTTTAAGCTTAAAAATATTCACTGATTTCACTTTATAGGCACAAGAAGTTGAGGAAACTATGAAACGTATACAATCCCATAAAGGTGTAGTGGGAACGATAGTCGTCAATGCTGAAGGTTTGCATGTCATTATTCATTATAGTCATGTACATTTTCAACTAAAACCATCAGCGATACCTGATTTTGGTACTTGCATAAAGTATTCAAAATTATTAAGTACATGCACCATAGGTTATGTGTCTTGTTTCCTTTTAATTTTAAAATCCTTTCAATAATTGTCAGGATATAATTGAAGACATTTATTGTCAATAGTTGTATAATAATAATGTTCTAAAGTTTTGTACGCCTAATAATATAAAATTGCCTGATTTTCTTTTGCAATGTAGTATGAAAATTGATGTATCAAACAAAAATACAGGCGTTTGACTTTGTATAATTTTATATCAATTAGTTTATTTTCTCTTTATTTTGGGTGTATTGAAGGACATTTTAGTTTTAAAATTTTACCGATTGAAAAATTATTTTTTTCTTAATATACGAGCAAAATACATATTTCGGTCAATTCATTGATTATGTTTTTGATACATGTCAAAAAGTATATATATATACAATATTTCCAATTTGTATTGTGTCCAAACTAGAATCAAATATGTTAAGGGTATTATTTGTAATACAACATAAATACTTGATAAAAAAGAAAAACCTTTTTTTTTTTTTTAATTTGAAGTAATGATTAAATATGCGAGTGTTTCATAATTAACTTTCAATTGTCAAATATCATTGATGAAAAATTGTAATTAATATGCACTTTTAAATAAAACAACTATTTACAGCTGTATTCATTAAGTTCGAATGTACAAATAATTTTGAAACTATTTAAGTTAAAAATTTAGACGATATATAAATTAGAAATAAATCAATTGTGAACAAATAATTGTCAGTGATTAATTAACAAATGAAAAAACTACCAATTTGAAAATTGAATTAACTCAATTTATTAACACTGTGGCTACTGAATGTCACCAAAGCGTAATATTCATTATCCATTGCATCAATTAAAAAAAAATATAATCTATTGTGCAGCATTATTAGACATCAATAAATTTGACATAATATGGCATGATTTGGCTTCTTTATGTATGACAGGGATTCCAATAAAGTCAACATTGGACAATACAACAACAGTGCAATATGCTGGATTAATAAGTCAGTTATCTGAGAAAGCACGTTCAGTTGTACGAGATCTGGATCCTACCAATGATTTAACATTTCTTAGAATTCGAAGTAAAAAGCACGAAGTAATGGTCGCTCCGGATAAAGAATTTATACTTATAGTTGTACAAAATCCTGTGGACTAAATTGATAAATTTTGTAATGCACTTTACTACAGTTGACACAATCTCATGTATGATCCGTATATGTAAAAATAAATTATATGTGAAATAGAAAATAATATTTAAATTAACCTTTTTCTTTGATCGACTGAGATTATATTAAATGTATAAAATTTTGGAACACAAAAAATGTTATTTATTTATTTATATATGCACATAACACATATAAACACTTTAAAATTTTAATTATGAAAATTTGTTTTCACCTTATTACGAATTCATATTGCCAGCAAAAGAGTGAAGACTTATCATCATACTGCTGCAATTATCTGGGAAATGAGCCACATTAGAATTAAAGTTATTTTATTGTATTTTTACAAACTTATAAATTACTTGCAAAGTTTTGTGAGTATATTTTATAAACACGATACACAACATACAAGTATATTATTGTAAAAAAATGCTATATCTACGTTGAATTATTAATATAACATGGAAATATATTTTTAGATAAACTTATTTATATTTTTAAATGTTTCATTTATAATGTACATTAATTAAATATATAAAAAAACATTTAAAAATGTAAATAATTTAAGAAACACGAAACATAAATTTAAAAATCATTATTTATAATTCGTAAAGCTGCCACTCATTGGTTTCGTTGATATTTCCTTCTTATATATCACAAAATTGATACTTGTCCTGAACCGAGAAGAATTTTGACATTTATATATTTTGTACAATATCACCAGTAGATAAGGTGAATCTCAAACAAATCTCAACATTCTTGTAAAAATAATCAAATAGGATTAACTATAGAATTAAGAGCATTTTTATCCATTACATATAATTTGTTCTCAAGATGAGATCATCGTTGCTTTCATATGGCCATTAATATCAGCAAACAAGAGAATCGCTACTATTCCACTAACTCTTTTAACATTTTTTTGTGAAATTTCCATCCAACAATTCTTCTTGTATAACTTAAATATACAACTCTTCACATACTGATATACCAATAAGTAGTATCAATATATTAATGTTTGTCTTATTAGTGAAGTAAAGCGCTGATCATTCTGAAATCAAAATAAAGGAAAAAGTGTGGTATTAATTTATCTGTTTTGGTAAGCTCACAAACATTTCCTATATGTCATTGATATTTTCATTAATGACATAAGTTTTAATTAAAATTGATACTAGTAATTAGGAATAGGAATTTAAATGATTTCACTTATACACTATACCACCAAGGAAATTTCTCGATTGAACATTCATGCATGTGTAATGTGTCAGAATGTCTCACAATCAATAAATATAAACTAAAATTATGAATTAATAAATAAGTAAAGTATGATAATAACTAAACTTATCAAAAATAATTTTTGTCATAGTAGGCGTAAAGTACTACTTCTACGCTCATTTTGCAGTTGAATTTTACTAGGCGTAAAGTGAAACGGGCTCACAAACCACCCCCTCCTCCTAATCGTACTACCGTTCTGCTCCCAATCCTCTCCAAAGCAAGGCGCGTCTTTAGTCCTGCTGTGACGAAAAATAATGTTCGCACGTAGGGCTTACGACACACTTGTAGTTATACTTTACACCCACCGTACGAATATAACTATTATTAAAGACTTCAACATTGTTTATTTGAAATTGAATCAATATACTTATTACTTTCTTTGTAACATTAAAAAATTTTATTTCTTTAAACATAATTGAAACTGAATCAATTAATGCATGCTTGCTCGATCAAAAACCCTTGTGATTTTGAGAAAAATAAAAATCATAAATATATAGTTTACAAGTATATTTGAACTTACCCGTACAAATAGTAGAAAAATGCAAGCAGATAAAATGCTAATTTCACCCAACCTTCGCGTTGGCCTTTGGTCAAATCATTTGCATTCATTATGCTTGTTGGATCATATAAACCTGGTCCTGTCATTACGGGCCGATTCATATATTTATTTACATGATACACAATCAATGGAATGTTAAGAATTAACGACAACCACTCGTTACTGATTAAAAACAAAAAATTGATAAAAATATGTAGGCCATATTCTGGAAGTACTAACTGAAAAGAATTTATTTTAGATTATAACATTATAAATATTATTTAATTCACCAAATATTACTTTCCACTATTTAACTTACCGGATTCAGACTGTTACACTGATCAATAGGATTCTTATATTCCGTCCTTAATTCATCAAACGCAATAACCTGTAAACAAACAACAAAGTTATTAATTTAAATACATTAATTTATTGAAAAATTATTTTTACAGTATTTAGCATTTTATTATTTATATTAAGTAATTATGCATCAATTTTTCAGAATATAACTGTTATAACTTAATTCTATTTAAATGAGTTAAAACAAATATTAAAATGATTATTAAAATGACAATTTTTAAAAGAATTTAGTACTGTGGAGAATATTTATTTTTTTTTTTTTTTAAATAAATATTGATGCAGTATTGCAAATATTGAAATTATTAATTTAATACTGGCTGCTTAATAGCATGTAATTAATTAAATTGAAACTAAAAATAACTGATTGCATCAAAGCACATATTTCATATCAGTGTAACAGTAAAATACTTGATAAAAATTCTTGCAACATGTCATTATCTATAAGCACCACATAATAGAATATAACCACGTTGAAATTAAGTTAATAATATATTGCTTATAAAAAGTCCCGCCAATTCTTGACCTATTCAACACGTATAAACACAATAGACACACAAATAATATTATGCACTTATAGTTTCGACGAAAATACCACAAATAATTCAGCTACTTTGAGGTTAAGTTTAAATATGACAGAATTGTACCAAAGGGCTTTAATTAAATAACAAAGCAGGACCATAATATTATATTCAACGTACATGGAAAATGGTGAGAAAAATGAGAATTGCGTCAACTACTAACGCGACAATATAAGAAAACGCAGCCAAGTTAAATGCCATTTTGAACCAAAAGCCAATGAATATGCAAATGACTCTAAGTCGAGCAACGATGAAAAGAATTTAGGAATCATGTGCGTTTAATGTGAAATATTATGCAGTTCCTATATCTGTAGTTTTTTAATCAACGACAGTCGTCCGATATCGCGGTGACTGTGATTGGCTATTATGTGTCCATTGGTCTAGGGCATTTTTCCCCCCTACATAAACTATAAAGGTGACTTTCAAATGGGCGGAGTTTTATACCAAGTGCAGTCGTGTGCCGAATGAAGATCAGCCGAAAACGCATGTTAACGCGGATTCCCGCGCAGTCGAAACCGTCGAAACGTATATATGTATTGAAGTTGCACTATAGCATTGTTCGTTTTGTATCATGGGAGCGATCCGGAGTCGCTCCAAATCGCTCTAAGTCAAAGGTTAGGTTAGGTTGCCAATGTAATTTGTATATCTATATTGAAAAAGGGGCGACTCGGAGCAATCCAGGTATTGCAAAACGAACAATGCTTATATGTCATCTGTATGTGCATAACTGCGTCAAATACAAATATATTCATAAAAAGGCATAAGGACTTTACATAATGTAGCCGTTATACACTTTATTCTTTATCTCGGCAATGGTGCGACAAACGGGCATGTATATTAAGTCGGACATGACATAATTGGACGAAATTGGACGAAATTCAAAGCATCCTCAAATGGTTACGAATATATATTCTACATCCGTTCTGGATATCCATAGGATGCACTGAGGACGTCCCAGCAGCACAAAAACTACCCACAGAACACATCACGTAATACTGAGGACGTATATATGGTTTCCTATTGTTTTGCTAATTTCTTGCTAAAATGAAAAATAAAAAATATAAACGATTATTTAAAATATCTTTATATACAGGGTGTCCCAGAACTGGAGGACATAATTTCAGGAGGCGATTCTTCGTGAAATTTGAAGTCAAAAAGTCCTTTACCAAAATTCGATCCGACGCATAGTTTGAATGGCGAGCAATTGAAGTTTATAGAAAAAAAAATTACTGTTTTTGCAATAACTCGGCTCATTTTCAACCTATATTAACGAATGAGGGTGCATTTTAAAGAGTTTTTTCAAGCTCTACAACTTTGTTTATATTATATTTCGCTAGCTATTTACCGGAATGAGTTAGATGCGAAAACCGCAAAAAAGGCAATTTTATCCCTTTATGAGGCCATAAATAGCGAAATATTCATCTCAGATAATACGCTCTTAAAAGGGAATTGTTGGGCTTGAAAAAATCTTTAAAATGCGCCATGACTCGTTAATATAGGTTGAAATTGAGCCGAGTTATTGCAAAAACAGTAATTTTTTTTTTCTAATCTTCAATTGCTCGCCGCATTCAAATTCTATGCGTCGGATCGAATTTTGGTAAAAAGGACTTTTTGATTTCAGAAGAATCGCCTCTTGATGAAATAATATCCTCCAGTTCTCACCCTGCGTATTGGGATCTGACATGAGCCGGTGGCCGATTTGCAATCAGGTTTCGAACGCGAAAATCGAACTCGCTCGTATCGTTAGGTGTCCTTTATTATTTTCTCCAATAGAAAATGACGAAAGATATGATTCGAGGTCAGATTTTTTGCTCGAAGCTTAGACCTGTATATTATCTCTGTGCAAGCATGACATCTTGAAAAAAGGACCTCGATGAGCATATAACACGTTGATGATCTTAATGATCCGCTGACATGTTGAAAACTCCGCTTTCGCATAAGCTATATTGTAATAAAAATAGTTATTAATGTAATAAAAATCAGAAACGTCTTTCTATTATGACTTTTAATCACAAACTGAAGGAATTCTTAAAAACAAAGAAGTTACGACGTACATGTTCACGCACTTAGACGACTATATAAATAAAAGAAGAGAGAAGTATGATTTAAATCGCGGATATTATATGAATTACGCACATATGACAATTCTTAAAACCCGTTAAGTCATCATGGTCATCCCCTAAGATGGGTCGCGTGTGGGCGTATCCGCATATGTTCCACGCATAAGGATTTCGACCAATCACGGGGGATGAGCAGAAATGTTTTTCCTGGACTCGCATGGAGTGCGGCGTTTCACGCATGGGAAGAACAAAGTACAGTTAAGGTCTACTTCGATTTCATAAGGTAAACCAAGTTATTCATATGCCTGCCTTGATTCGTTATACAACAAAACATTATATTCTACTACGGACACAATATTGTTCTTCGGGGCAACCCTCGTAATAATGACTTCCAAATGCACATTTAAGTATAACGTTTTTGCGTAAAGTGCATTTATACGTAATATATATAAGTATTATTTAAGGGTAAATTAAGATAATTATATACATTTTGATTTTTACCATAGACTGCATAATTCTTGTCAGTATATCAACCTGACAAGAAATCAAAAATAAGCAAACTCCAAAATTATGTCACGGTGATCCTCCAAAAAGCGACTCCTATTCATTACTCTTATTATTGAATGAATGTGAGCTTTGCTGATCCTTACATGGCAAGTTCTCCATAACTCAATAAATAACTAAGGGCCAGTTCTTTATGACTCGTATTTAATCTTTTGATAGACATTACGATTTGATTCTATCGTTTGATAGAGTACATGTGTACGTTTCTACAGATATGTTTAGCATTTTGCCTACTTTAGGCGTGAATTTTTCAATATGTCCGATTCATAGTACTCTCTTTTGTAAGTTCCAGTTAACGCTTATTAGTTCGTTGATTACCTTGATAAACAGGTTGTCCTCTTAAACCTTAGGTGAAAATAAATAATAAATAGTAAATAGTATTTGAAGCAACCTGGTTGTTAGGGATTTTAGGAAGGAATATATCTTAAGGAATTATACGGAAGGAGAGTTACGGACTTGGTCCAAGTGAACCCAGGGTTTTTTAAGGAGATTGTTTACTCTGCTTTAATCGTCTTTAAAAGAGTGCGGACGTTTCATTGTCGGAACACTTCATCGTCTCAGACACTTCACCGACGATGACAGAATTTTCCATATTTTAATTTACAATGGTTATAAAACTTTATGAAGTATCCCTGGTAAAAAAATGCATAGAATCGTATAGAATCGGATTCAAATTCTATCCGGATTTTAAAGAAACGGATAGAATTGGAATCCGATTCTACACGATTCTACATCCACTTTTTTATCAGGGTATAGTTAAAGAACCATTTAGTTATTAGAATTGATTCTATAAATATAAATATATTCATAAGTATGTTAGGAATATAAGTGCGGCATTCTTTTATATTAATAGTAGGCTATTTCGGTGACAAATGGCTATATATATACGTTTTCATGACTCTCATTATATTATTTATAGTTGCCTTGGTGGAAAAATGTTCATGAAATTTTCATGTAATTTTAATGCATTGGAAAATTAATGTTATTTTATGGACGTATTAATGAGATGTCCGACTATTACCGACTATTATCGTCGGATCGGACTGCTTCGTCCAATTATATTATGTGAGTTACGCGGTTATGAAATTAACTGTCAAAACACAGAGCAATTGTATCATTCCAAAAATTGTTTTCGTTTCGTAATAATAAAACATACATTGGCATGAAAAATATGCTTCGCAATCCCTTTTAAATAGGCATTCCAGTTATAGTTTTATCGAATATAATAAATTCGAGTTCTAAAAGGTTTGTTTCACATTGAAATTGCCGCACGCATTGATGAAGTAAGTGTAAAGCGATTGCGATAAAGGCGTAAAAAGTGATTACTTCTAAACATGCGCGCATCATTAAGGACAATAATTGATTATTTTAATTTTTATGTGGATTAAATATGAATTTGTGTTACGTCCAGAGCCGCAATAATGGCTCTGAACATAAGATATCTATATATATGGCCTATATATATTTTGGTCATGACACTGAAGCCGTTTTACCGGGATTCGGCCTGCAGTCGATAATCGCAGAAATAGTATCGATATTTGGAATGGAATAATTGGGTTTTTAAGTCATTCTCAGTTTATTCTTGATCATTTCGGCTATCGTAGTAGCCTATGAAAACTTTCATCAATGAATGTCGAAAGGAATGGTTCGTTGAGGTTGTGTTAAATAAAGGGATAAAGAATAAATCATTATTTATGTTTCTATCGCTCTTATATTTAATTTTTAGAATAATATTAGGAATATATGTAGATATCCTTACTCTTTTATTGATTATTTTTATTCCTAACGGACCTCGCCCGTTTTTGTAAATGTTCAAAAAGTCGGTATCCTGTAAACCTTGACCGTTTATGCAAACGTTCAAAGTTTTTGGTGAGAGACCTCGACCGACTCTGCAAACGTTCAAAGTTCTTTTTGTCGACCGTTAATTCAGACGTTCAATAAGTTTTCTCTGCTCTCTGGTACTAGATGCACCTCTATTTATATGGATATTTCTACATATAAGATTATGAGTTGAAAGAAGACGCATGAAAAAGAAAAATGGAAGATTCTCGTCGAGTTTCGTCATTGGTTGATCAAATGTTACCTAACTGCCACATTCGGGGGTATGATAAAACAATCCGTTTTCATCCAATCTTTCTAACAATTTCTAATTTAATTAAATCTGGAAGAAATGAAATTTGGTTTACTCTTTCAGTCTTTCAGTCCTCTTTGGAAATGACCGTTAAAATGAGCTCAAAACCGATATGTTTTATTATTATTTATAGTTTATTTAAAAGGGAGAAATGAAATCCAAATTTCGTTCTTTCAAGATTTCGTATAACAATTATTTCTAGACTAAAGTTCTACGCAGTTTCTTTTGGTGATTATATTTCGTGTCATCGGTCGGAGAAAGTTGACAATAAGGGCTTTTTATGATATTTGGGCTTGTGTGTACGTATACTATACATGTTGTTCGTTGTTTCGAGGACGTAACAAATGAATTGTAGATTTATCGCAAGTATAAATTATTGTTTCTAAGTGTTTATCGAAAAATGTGTAAATTATATGAATTTTAAATTAGAGTTACCATTTTTTTTCTAGAAAATTTAAAGTGTTTTTTTTTTTAAGTAATTTGATGTAGGCTGAACTAAAATTATCAAACTATGCCCGTTCATATCTATACATATATTTCATATGGATTCTTCTAGAAATCTGCAGTTTGTTTTTGTAATGAATTTCGATGTTTTTATTGTGCAGAATCGATAACTCTTTAACATCCGTCGGATTATGTTTATAGTTTATTTTTTAATTATTGGATGCGAGTTATAGAATATGCGATTCCTTTTATTTTCAACGCCAAAAAGCTCTCTTTGTTCTTAAAAAATTCACCCAATATTTAAAAGCCGAGGTACCTGTAGAAAATATAGTTTTAATACAAAATCTGAAAAAATTGGAGGGATTTGCTCTAGGGTTCTTTAAGTTTCCGTATTCTAAAAGGTTTGTAGAAAATGTATAGTCTATATATACAATTTAAAAGTTGAAATTGGTTGCTATATATGTAACCATCAGAATTATGGTTCTTTCAATCAAACTGTGTTGATCCTGCAATATGTACGTTTTATACCGCTTTGTTATTGTATATACGTGAAATAGCGTGCGAGTTTACGGTCATCATGTCCGAAATGACACCCAAGTGGGTGTAAACACAAAAAAAAATTGGATTTACACCCAACCCTATAGTAAAAATCGAACTGTACAGGAAGTGTACACTGGTCCAAATTATACATCATTTACTGTACATCTCGTGTACAGTTAAAACAGCGTTTAACTACTGTACACGAGCTGTATTTTGGGCACCCCGTACATTCGGATTTTCACCAGGGAATTGTGTGTCATTTCGTACACCGAACATATTTTTTTCTGTGAGGGGTGTTCGAATCGAATAACAAATTTTAATAATATTTTATAAATAATTTAATTAATCATTTATAATTAATACCAATTCAATAATATGAATCGAATCGAATAGGCGTAGATATAGGGATGACAGTAGTACAGTTTGAAGAGTATGCCTGAAATGAATGAACATGTGGTGTTTTCCTGGGTCAGTATAGTAATCGGGGATCGTCGTATTTTACGCGTTTGTATAGTCCGAAAATATTATATATTGGACAGTTGTTCGACTGTTTGGAGAGGCGGGGCAAAGATCAATAACAAAATGATCAATTAAAAAACTCTTGCATAGTGCTCTGTGTTTTCGACCTAGATATTCTTTGCAGCCATTCCGTCATCTGACAAATACGTTCAAGAAGGACGAACATTTCTTATGACTTTATTTTTATTAAAAATTATTACTTTTCCTAACATAATGTGCGTAAAATGGAGTTTTACGGATCGAGAGCACATTGCGCGCACCAATGGCCGTAAATTACCATCGAATGTACTATTCGAAAATTCGATAATAAATGTATAAATTTTGAAAGAACGGTGTGAATAATGGAAGGGAAGGAGAGGCGTTTGGAGGCAAAGCCCCTATAATAATAAAAATATATAAAGTGTGTTGTATTGAAATATATAAAAATTTAATTATTAAGTTTACATTGTTTATATATTTTAGTCTATATAGTACATTATATATACAGAACAAATTAAAGATATTATTTATTTTAGCAAATATATATATTATTGCGGGAATTTAATTTATGTAAATATATTATTGAAACATAAACTGACAAAATACATTAACTAAATAAATTGATATATTTTACACGATAGAATTATTTATTATTTATAATAACTCCGTTATTGAAAAAATATGTAATTTGAAGAATGTCTCGGTAATATTCGAAAATAAGTGTATTTACCAAGAAAAAATTGATAAAAGATATATGTTTTGCACGGGAGTGCGTAAAGTTCGTGCGTGAAATTGAATTGTCAGTACGTGAAGTGAATATTATTTAACACTGTGCGTGAAGCGAACTTTACACTTCACGCATTGAAAATTCAACTTCACGCATTTACATACTTTTCTCCCACTTCGTGCAAAAAATATCGTATGCGGCGCGTGCGTAACACTTTTTCCTTTCAGCGATTGGACAATATTCGCATTGCCGGTGACTCGTGCGAACCAATCGCTGCTCGTGAAAAAAACTACATGTTACGCACTATAGCTGCATATTGTACATAATTATATTTTTTGACGTTTCGGTCATTTTTTGTGCCCCTTTTCAGAATATATTTTCTGTATTATAAATGTTGAATATAGATATATATAGTTCTTGTTTTAAGATGATATTGTGTAATAAACTTGTAATAACTTTTCTATTGAAAAAAATTGATCTTAACACCTGCGATATATTATTTTATTTTATACCTAAAAATATATTTTTTGAAGAGCAGTTGTGTTTGTATATAAAAACATTTTTTGCTATAGTAAAACCATATTAACTTTTTTTTCTCAACATCTGCTATCGACAGATGGTGCTGGAGGGGAAAGTTATGTGTTTCCAAAAATTTCCTTATCATATTCATTTAAATTAAAACATATACAATATAAAAAAAATATTGTTAAAGTAACATAATTTGATGATTTTTATTATCATTTTCATAAATTTTTGTTGAAATAATATGAAAAATGTTTAGTTGCGAATAAACATTAATAATGATTTTTATACGTCATTCAAATTTTATTCAAAAACAACTTTTTATTCATTCTTCTAAAATAGTATCATCAGTATAATAAAATTGACATAATTATTCACAGTAATTATTCACTTATATACTATCAACACATTTCCAGTTCGACTATACCTTCAGCTTTATATATATATATATATATATATGGTATGTTCTTGAACTGAAAATTATTTAGTTTATGGCCTAGTAATAAGAACAAAATAAATAGCTTTATATTATAGCACTCTACCGATGATTTTTTTCAACTTGTGTGTTTTACGTATTTCATTTATTTCACTTATATAGCAGTACAAACATGCTTATAATATATTCCAATCATTCAGCCTTAATAATAATAGAAAGTAGAATTAATAGAATAATTGTAAATAATAATAAGAACACATATAATAGTTGTAATGAAATACCTATATCAATCCTATCTATTTTATATAGACTTTTTATAACGTTATATATTCACTTTACTTTTTCATTCGTGTTTTGTAAAAATTGGAAATGATACCCAATTTATGCTGTAAAATTCCATTTTGAATGCTTGATTTATTTAACTGTATACCTTTTTGAAATGCCTCAGATAGTACGTACATATGCGTATGGAAACTTCTGCAATTTTGTTGTTGTTTTCATAATTTAAACACACTGTACTTCGCTTAATTAATTTATAATATTGTTTATATTTTAAATCATGTTTTGATGAATTATATATACAACCGTGTGACACATGTAGCATATCAATTAACACACAGCATTTCTCGTGTCATTTTCTTACCAATCTTTTCATCGCAGAAGGGTATACAGATTATACGTCTGGGTGACTTTAAGCTTAGAATGAAATGGAAATATTTCTTCTCAGATGCGAATGTGAATCTCAGGAATCCAGTCGCACGAGGTGGGACAGACATCTTGTGTATACTGTATATGAACTGCATGGAATGATAGAACTGCATCGAGTGCATGGGGAATTAGAATGGGTCGAATGGGTATATGTATATGTAGTGGGTATCGCAGATTCGCAGCACTGCACTATTGCAGCTGATCCAGTCGGCCGCGGGACGGGACTTGTCACTCGTGGGTACCGCCAGTATACACCATATACTCGGTCCCCAGTCTTAATCGTCCCAGTCTCCGCAAGAATGTGGCACTTCAAAATGGCTGCCAGATACATTAGTAATTTACGGCTATACCTTTCTTTGTTGTCGTCCGCGTGATCGCACCTGAGGATCGGTAATCGCGGTGGTGACCCCTTGACGGTTAATCCAGAGGAAGGTCTTGGAAGTCACAAAAGCCTCGACGTCGTGGCGCTCAGCGCGCAAGAAATACAGGGCGGAATATGCTCGCGAGTGAGCGCGAATCGGGTTCACTAATTGGTATCGAAGCTCGACAAACTCAGTTCAACTTCTTCTGGGAACCCTTCCTCGTTAGGACTAAACTACTGGTGAAAATCGTTTTTGCCTCCTGGAACGTCGGACTCTTCGTGACAGCGGTGGCTCCAAATGTCTGTGAGCCTACTGTGCTCACAGCCATTGACCGATCCCAACGTATACTAAATTCTTGTTCTTCTGTATTGAGGGGGCTTAATACCCTAGTTCAATGCTTTATACCTTTAAGCGGCAGGTGACAAAGCTTAGATCATGTCAGTGTACATCAAATTCTAAAACAAAGGCGGTTTCATTCGTTATGTCAGGCCGATTCGATACATGTTCTATTGTGATTCTGGCTGTAGATAAAGAAAACAGACCGTGTGTGTTAACCTGAGTCAACGTGACAATAGTGAGAGTGCAGAATTGACTAAAAACAATTTGAGATTTCATTATATTTTCTAATAACTACAGAAAGCAGAATGTGGAAAGCAGTCGAGAGTGGTTTTTGGACTCAGTTGAACGTTTAAAGTGGGTGATTCATTTGCACTTCTGCAAGTCTAGAGCTAGGTCCGTGGGGGTCTAGCATGGGCCACTATGAATCCACCTGCAGTCAGCAAGTCATCTACACGCGCCTCCGGGTATCATCAGAAGGCACTTGCTGAGATTCGTAACTCATTGCTTCCATTTGCAAATATTGGTAAAGCATATGCAGTGTCACCTACTTTAAGTATGCAGTCACCTAGTTTAAGTAACAAAATTCTAACGTATTTTTATTACAATTGGCATCATGCATATGACAAATGAGCCGTAATTGTTTTTCTAAATACTTTGTAAAACAGTTCAAATAAATTGATACTACTAATATGTAGTAAGAATAGATTTTGTACTTCTGAAAAAATTAGAGGCATATTTTTCTAATATATGACATTTATAGAATATATTGAGTAAAGGGGTTAAAAGATTTGTATTATTTAAGAAATGAGCAAACTAATAAAATCTGTCATTTATAAAACTTATCTTAATAAAACTTGAAAGTAAATTAATCATACAAATTTGACAGCATCAGAAAAGTTAAGTTTGATCTTACTTTTTACAGATGTATAAATTCTATGAAATAATTTCATAATATTTACAATTATCAGATACCTTAAGTATTAAATATATTTGAAATAGACAATAAGAATACGATGCTGAAGGCTAGCAGCCAATTTGAAATGCGAGGGTTCCATTTTATATTGTCTTGAAAAGTACAATTTAAACACTTGTACAATACCGAATTCGAATGTAAAAACCTGCTGGAATCATTACAATAATGATACCCTCTTTTTTTCTAATCGGCTGCTACAAATTCATTCCTAGCTTTATCATCATAATAAGTGTACATAATATCACAAAAGAAACAAAATAAAGCAAAGAAAGTAATTTAAGATAATTGTTATTTTGCAGGTGGTACAGGAGACGTCTGTTCCAGTGCTGCCAGTACAGTTTCAACTCTTTCAACAACTAGCGGTGTTAGTTCTGCATCAGGAATAAGCGGCCTTTCTGGAACTTCTGGATCGGCCGAAAAGCCTGACCGCCAGGCAGCGCCATCAATTATGGGTTATTCTGAGGTATTAATCTTTTTAATACCTCTTAATTTCTCTTAAGAAGTTAAACATATTAATTTCTTCATATTAAGACTGACTTAAAAAGTCAGAAAATTACAATTACAATCAATTAGTGTTTGTCTGCAAATTTGTTAATAATGAATACTGTACTTTTTATTATATTAAATATAAAAAGTTTTTTTGTTATTTTGTGTTTAGATTTTTAGATTTATTATATTCTTATTAAAATGGTATTTACATTCGTAAGTCATTTAAAATTTACATTATTTATTTATATAGAATCATTCACCATTTACAGTTTCTTACAGTTACTCATTAAAATTTTGTTATTCTCTCTCTCTCTCTCTCTCTCTCTCTCTCTCTCTCTTTATATGTAAATATGTAAATAGAGATATGTAAATATTTACATATGTAACATGTAAATAGAGTCCTCAAAAAATTGGAGCCAACGGGTAAGCGTGCTGGCCTCTTAAATGGAAGCTAAAGCGGCTTGGTCAATAAAGTTAATTCCAAACCTAAAATATTCTAATTAAACAGAAACTACATGTATACTTTCAAATTGTAATTTCGAATTGTAAAAGTGTCATTTCAATTTTATTCTTGCAAATTCTCGCCCAATTCTACACCGATTTCATTCAAAATTTATGTACATTCATAAAAAACACTTAAAAGTGCCCAAAATAGTTTGGGAATTAAAAGTATATCTAGTTTTTGTTTAATTTGAATACTTTAGGTTAGGAATAGACGTTATCGACCGAGCAGATTTAGCTTCCCCTTAAGGGGGCTTTTTTGTGACACTCATTTCCAATATAATTCCTTCATTTATGAACCGATTTCGCTGAAATTTTCCCTGCGATCATATAAATGCATACTTTCACAGAACCAGAGCCCGATTTTCGAAAAACAGAAAAAATTATTTATTTATTAAATTTTCCAGTTCACCTATTTTTCAATTCGAGCGAATTGCATTGCTGCAGCCGATAGCTATCGTTTAGCCGATAAAGAAGGAATCTCGGAAAACCCGGTCGTGAATTGCCGTTTCACCTTGAAACCCCCTTAAGGGGACTCTAAAGTAGAACAGTTACCGACCGAGGTTTTCAACAATAAAAGTATAAATAATAAGTGATCAAAGCGTTTTTTCAAAATTCGGGCTTTGGAATGGTGATTCTACACATGATGTACAATACTCAAAAAAATATCGCTGAAATTGGTTCAAAATTAATTGAGTATTATCCGAAATAAATTATTTTTGTTGCTGGTAAGAGAATATAATTTATTTCGGATAATACTCGTTTAATTATAAACTAATTTCAGCGATATTTTTTTGAGTATTGTATATCATGTGTAGAATCACCCTTCCAAAGCCCGAATTTAAAAAAAACGCTTCAATCTTTTTTTATTTATGCTTTACCTATTTTGAGGTTAGGTCGATAACTTGTTCCACTTTACAGTCTCCTTGAGGGGCACTCGAAACAGAAGAAGTACAAATAAAAAAAGGATTGAAACTTTTCAAGATTAGGGCTTTGGAAGGGTGATTCTACACATCACATATAATCCCGAACAAACTTACGGTGTCGTTGATTAAAACTTAACGGAGGATTATCCGAAATAAATTATTTTCTCTTACCAGCAACAAAAAAAAATTTATTTTGGATAATCCTCGTTTAATGTCAAACAAATTTGAGCGACATTTGTTCAAGGATTATGCATGTTATATAGAATCATATACAATTCCCCAAAAAAAATATTGATGACATTGATTCAAAATTAAATGAGGACTATCAGAAATACATTATTTTCTTTTAACAGTAATAAAAATAATTCATTTCGAATAAACCTCGTTTACTAAATATAAAAATTCAAAACAAATTTCTTGATCGTTTTTTATTTTAAGAATTATTTATTATTTTTCTTATTTCCATAGTATATTTTTCTGTATATTATTTTATATTATTTTTGTTTTATTATAATTTTTAGATTTAAATAAAATTCTTTCTGAAGAGGGCCACAATGTTAGGATGAAACGTTAAAAAAAGGTTGATTTTGTTATTAACAAACCTAGTTTACAGATCCTAACAATCCAAAATGATTATTATTATAATCCTCGTTTAATTTTGAACCAATTTCAGCGATATTTTTTTTGAAAATTGTATGTGTTATGCGTCACCCGTCAATGTAAAGTCACCCGTCCAAACCTCAAATTTTGTAAAAACGTTTCAATCAGTTCAACAGTCTGGACGGTGCGGCATATTACATTCTCTGTAAAAAGTTACTGCATCAATCGGTTTAAGACAATGTAGAAAAGAGTATTTAATGACTTCAAACTTGCAATATAGTTTGGAATAAAAAAGTTCAATAATGTTGTTAATCTCGCTCTAGTTTCCACTCTCAACAGTTCTAAGCCTAAAATGCCAAATATAAATGATATCATCAGAGTCGTTTTGACTACAATTGCTAACCTTTTCTTCGTTAGTTTTGAAAAACACACGGTAAAAAAAATTGTGTAATTTTACAACGTTTAGCATGGGCTCGAATTACCTAGTTTTAACGCAGTGAATTTATAGTGACAACGTAAAATCACAATTCGTTATTCATCAATTTTACAATTCACACCTGTACTATTACAATGCTAAAAATAACAGTATTACCAATGCATTACCTAGTTTTACTGTGAAAATATGACTTTTCATATACTCTTGTATATTTCCTTCAGATTGTAAAATTACCATGTTCATCGTGGGCTCGAAAAATTAGCCACGTAC
>JAPYZR010002076.1:0-27758 GCA_030522945.1 Trichopria nigra
ATACTGTTAAATATTCTATTCACGCATCAAGCCAACAAGCCCGAAATATCTGCAATATTTATGAAATGTTTCGCAACGTCGAACTTTTATAGAACATTGCAAACTTTTTGTATATATATGTTGGGAATTAAATATTGCTTAAATTATTATACTTATCCGATAATTTTTACATGTTTAATAATTTTTACTAACCACTACCATAATTTCATTCAGTAATTTTAGTAGATTAGGTAATTTTGTCCATTTTAATTTCGTTTCATCTTCACTATTATGTTCTATATATTCGTAGAACTTATTGAACAATGAAATATTCCAATAATTATATTGCATATAAAAACGCAAACTGTCAAATATTTCGATATGTCTTTTGCAACTTTTTAACATACTTCTTTTTTTTTATTCTTATAAAATTCAAATATAATTCAACACATTTGTTAAAAAAAGGATCGAGGAAGTCGAATGTTCGTACATTTTTTCCTGGACTTTTCATTAATTTTTTATCGTACAGTTTGGTATTGGAAATAAAAACCGTCTGGTTGACAAAATAAAAATAAAAAGAACTAATAACTTATTTTAAAATTTATTATTTATATTTTAATGGGTAAGTTTGCAATAGTATTGAAATTAATCAAAAATATAATAAAGTCTGCAACTTAATTTGTTTTTTTTTTTTTTTAATTTTCTCAGCCAGATTTTGACATTGTTTTTTTCTAAAACCAACATTACAATAGAAAATTCGACGAAGAAGGACGAAGAAGATTGACAACTTTCGCATAACAAAACAAAAGTTAATGATGCAATCTCTTTACTGTAAAAAACCCAATATTAAAAAAAAAAGAAAAACAAATATATATATATATATATATATATATATTCTTTATTGTTAATATTGGGTTTTATCAGTATATATCTATATAAATGCAATAAGATAAAACACGAAATGAAAAATTCTTCGACAAAATTTTCGAGCATTTTAGGACATCAATTTTCACAAGTGTCTTCGTCAGTTTTATCGATACTGGGATCGAGAGCGAAACTACTCTTTCCATCCAGCAGGAAAACCTGTCAATGTCGCAAGTAGCTACATGCATAGGTATATATGCCACCATTTTCCCTCGGTAGAGTGGATTAACTTTTGAGTTGACTCTTGATGAAATATAAAGGGCAAGAATTTCCACGCGTGAGCGAGCTCAGCGTAAAAAATAAATTATATCCTTTACTGTAGTGTGAAATTAGCACAGTATAATCTTTAATTTTTGTCGAAGATTGGAAAGACGACGATTTTTAATAAATAAAAGAAAGTAATTCTGGACATACCAGACGTGCATTGGTTAATTGTTTAAAAAAAATTCACTAATTTGCATTGAATATCAAACTTATGGATGTAAAACTTATATTTAAAAGAGAAAATAACTTTAATTATGTAATCAGTCGTTTTTAGAATTTCATTTTTTTTTTAGTATTAAAAAAAAATTCAGCAATTTTGTGCAGTATTTTACTATTTTCATTATTAAAACTCATTAATAATTAATTTTTGCTAATAATTCGGGTCAGCTATTCTTCTCATGAAAGAATAATGCACCAAGTCATAAATAAATGAAAAAACAAATAAACAAAGTTAAAATTACTCTATATTTATTTTATTTTGAATGTAATTTCTTAAGTGAAAAATATCTTCTTTAAATTACTTTTTTCATTCAATCTACTTTAAGGGTTTGTTAAATGAATAAAAAACCAATTTGCAAACAAAGTTAAAATTCATTGAATGAGAAGTGAAATATTTTATAAAAAATCTTTTATTAAATGTTTTAACAAATAAATTGCTCAAACAGTTGAAATAGTGAATTTTCACTGATTCATACTCAAAAATCGGCCAGTATTAATTTTTTTTTTTTTTTTTTTGTTAATAATTCTGTTGATTTGTCGTTGAGATTAATCAAAACTGGTTAATATTCAAAATGACAATATAATATTTAGATAATACATAAACATTGTAAATATTGAATAAATATATTACTTTTGTTTAATGTAACTATTATTAACAATTTTATAAAAAATTATTTTTTCTAACGTTTCATTTACGTTATGCTGCAAATTATTTTTCGAACGGCGAAAGTTTACTCAATAATGCCACCAATAATTTCAATTTTATCAAATTTTACGGAAAATAAAAACCATCATTTGTTGACTTTTTTCAAGGTTCACTGCGATTCGTTTCAATTTTCGTTAAAAATGTTAATTAACAATGTTTTTCAACTTTTCTGAATTTTTTGTGCTTGATAATGAATATCGGGTATCGACGGTATTTAGACATTAATTAATATGGGCTTTTAAAAACGTTGAATGTAACGAAAAAATTGTATTTTAAAATTGAAAAAGTTTGACATTTTGTTCTATCCGATTACAGTTGAAAAAAATATATAAATTATTATTTATATATTTTTTTTTTATTATTTAATTCTAATTATATATATAATTAGACAAAAATTGTTTGGAAATGAAAAATATGTATATATAAAATATTATATACTTTTGAACCATTATTGGACAAAATATATTTTATTTAATTCCACTAAAAGTTTGACAATGTTATACAGATTACACGAACAATTTTTCATTCCGGTAGGATTATAAACTAATGTATTCATTCGGGTAACCCATTTTTTGTAGTTTTAATTAAATTTTCATGAATGTTTCGAACATTCCCAATTACGTGAAATGTATGATTTCATTATGTAAATTATTGAAAGTCATCGTGTAAATTCTTGGATGCTCATTACTATGTAATTACAATCGCGTGTATTTTCTATTAAAAAAAAAATCATGTATTTCTGGTTTCACAGAATCTGTTCTGAATAATTACAAAACGAAGTAATCCTGAATAATATCATCGAATTCTTCATCAGTACATTCCCTACATTTTTTAAAAATTAAAATTTATCAGCCACTATTTTATGAAGAGGAACGTTTTATTTTTCGTATTGCATTATTAATATGCAAGTTATTTTTGAGAATTGCTTTGAAAAAAGAAAAATAATAATTACATTAAACGTATCTCGTGACGCAATTCTTCACGGATACAACGAGTGCTAATAAATATAGCGCTAGATTTACGATATACACTTGGTACATATATACGTAAAAATGTACTTCATCTTCTGCGATGACGTAAATGCAACTGATTTACAGCAATACACCGAAAACGTCTCTTAAGTTTCGTCATCGAATTATAATGATAAGATAATTTATCAAGTTCTCTATACAAGATTTTTGCGCAGAATCGAGTGTTTTCATTGGATGCCAAAAACTGGGACGTCAGCTGGGCTAATTTAATTTTTATACCGGAAGTGAGAAAATCGCGTGATGTTTGCCAACCATCTGAGCGGTGCGCGTCCTTGAATTTTTGCCCGATTAAATAATCGATGCTATCGCGACCGCCGGCCATTCAGAAACGACAGCAGCACCGGCTACGTCCACGGGATGTAGTGGTTTCAGCAATGTGGGAAAAGCGAAGTTGCCGAAGGAAATGCGGCTTGGTCTCGAAACCAAGTGGCATTGATTGGACCCCAAGTGCTTGCCGCTCTAATTCGGCGAGAGCTCGCGTGCACTTTGATGCCTCTCGATGACCAACTGCAACAGACTGTGTAATGCGAAAAGCGTTCGATGCTTTCGTCCCTTTAACCCCCCCCCCCCCCCCCTTGCCCCAAACACCTTACCCCACTTATCTGTCAGCTATCGATGTCCGAGGGATTATTTCCTTACTACCACTATCGGCTATGTTATACCGCGATGCTCTTAAGCGGGAAAGTGGATGTTCCTGTCATCGACATTTTTTTGCGGAAATTCCAGTAAAAAGTATACTTTAACTCCGTACTGAAATATTTTTCTAAATTAAGACAAAAAGTCCCTGGAATTTTTCCTATCGTAGTTATAGGATGTTTTTTAAATATGTCATTTTCTTTAAAATTAATTTATCAATTCGAATTTTTACAAATAATTCAAAAATTCTGCCACGAGAGGGCAGCAGGTGGTTCAATGGCGTACCAAATGTTTCTTGATGGCCTCTAAAGTATGTAAATGGGCAAAATAATTCGCTATAATTTAACTAACAATTGGGTTAATATTTGATACAAAAATTTTGTCGAAATAATCGTATAATTATCCATTGCAATATTATCCGTCAGATGTGAAACACCCCGTATACTTGTTGTAAAATATTTTATTGTATAGTTTCTTTTAATACTATATTTATTCGTTGCATGTTCGTAACAATTCAATAACATCTATCAACAAATTTTTGTCTGGTAAAATATGGAATAAAATGATGAAATTGTAAAAAGAAGTTACCAAACAAAAACCAAAAACAAAACAATACTGAACAAATTAAAGAATGTTGGCAAAAACAATAACAAACGATAAAAACATAAAAAAAGACTAGGGGCTTCGTCATCTGGATAAGAATGTGGTCCAAACAAAGGTAAGCAACTTGTCCGAAACTTCACTAGACTTAAAAAATGAAAATTAATGAAAAGCATCTTTAGTTTTCCATCGTGGAAACTGGGAAACAATGTAATTTAAGCGAAATTTGCCAAAATCAGTTGAAGCTACTTAAGGTCGTCAAAGATAACGGTCGACGACGCGACGTCGCGATATCAGGGCGAGGAAGAAGATGGAAGCTACAATGCATTTATCACGCGGTATTACGCGAGACAAAGACAAATCGTCTTTGTGCGTACAACTTTAGACTAGACTCAAGTCATCGCGATGCTCTTAATTAATATCCGGCACGGTGTACCTGTTTCCCAAAGACCCCAGCACAGAGGTTGCATTTAAAAGCTTCCTTGATGACGTTTTTATCGTCAAAGTTTATTTTATTTCATCAACAAGTCGCATCGTGATTAACATTATACCTCTAGACTATTTGCAATTTACATAGAATTTTAATTTCATATTTGTTTTTTTTTACAGACTTTCAAAAATTCTATTGCATTATAACTAGTTATCCAGGGATGATGTCAAGTTTTAATGCATCAAACGACTGCCAGATGCCGTAATATACGATAATATGACGACCTCATTATCAATGACAAGCAATCAAGGCATTTTGGATCTCGTTCATGAGAGATCGGCAAAATGTCATCTTATTTTGAAACTTGCTTGAATAATGATCATTCGGGACGTTTAAAATGGTTTTCGTCGTTAATGCGATCGAATTAATAGTGACTGAAATTGTAGTATATGTACATAATTGGAAAGGAGCGATTTCAAGTTCCATTACTGCTTTCTATCGGCTATGCGTAGACGTCGCTTCGTTACCAACAGCATCGTGTTTATAAGAGTTTTTGACACTTGAGCTTATTCAGCGAGTAACGTAATAACTCGAGTAATACTATTTTTTTCATATTATTAGGCAAGTAAGTTCGTTTTTGTGATTTCACGATGACTCCCCCCTCTAAAGGACTATATTTTCAAAAAATGAATGTTACCTATTTTAACATGCAATTCATGTATTTGCAACAGACATAATTTACCTTTATTTAGGTAGTTGGCAGATCGGAAATAAATGGAAAGTTAGCACAAGTTGAAGAGATTATCCAACTTGACGTACTTAGAGCATTCCATTTGTTGGAAGACGCAGTGTTGTGTATAATGTAGCTATAGTAGGAACATCAACAATTATGAGTTATCAAAATTTGTAATAAAAATAAAAATAAAAATAAAAAATAAGGAAAATATGATATGTCCATATGTGTCAGACACATCACACCGTACTTCGCATTTCTGCATATCGGTGTTGCAACACTTACTTGCTTCGTGCTTTATTTTTCAACAGATGTTGCTATTCTTTTCCTAGTTGGCAAGAATATTATAATATTTTTTAATATTCATTATTCGATGTCACTTGTGAACATTTATCACTGCACGTCGTTTCGAAATGTCAGAAACATAAAAAATGCTAGAATCGTCACATATGTCAAAAACGTCAGAAACGTCAAAAATGTCATAAATGTCATAAATGTCAGAACTGTCAAAACTGTCAGAAGTGTCAGAACTGTCACAAATGTTTTATGATTCTGGAATACTCGCGTAATGTCGCAAATGTCATAAAGGTCAGAACTGTCAAAAATCTTAAAAATTGAAGAACCGTCAGAAATGTCAAAAACTTCAGAAAGGCAAAATGTCGGTAATGTCGCAAATGTCATAAATGTCAGAACTGTTAGAAATTGCAGGACCGTCAGAAATTTTTGTAATGTCATATGCGCCATAAACATCAGAATAGTCAGAAACCTTTAAAATGGCAGAATCGTCGGAAATGTCAGAACTGTCACAAATGTCGGTAATGTCGCAAATGTTAGAAACGTCAGAAACGTCAGAAACGTCAGAACTGTCAGAAATGTCAGAAATGTCAGAACTGTCAGCAATATCGGCACTATTGGAAACGTCAGAAATGTCAGAACCGTTAGAAATTTCTGAAATGTCATAGCATCATAAACATCAGAATCGTCAGAAACGTTTAAAAGACAGAATCGTCCGAAATGTCATAAACGTCAGAAACGACAAAAAATGGCATAATATATTATAAATGTCAGAACGGTCACAAATGTTGGAGCTGTCACAAATGTCGGTAATGTCGCAAATGTCACAAATGTCATAAATGTCAGAACTGTCAGAAATGCCAGAAATGCCAGAAATGCCAGAAATGCATGAAATGTCATACGCGTCAGAA
The DNA here is from genome assembly GCA_030522945.1 of Trichopria nigra. Classification (NCBI taxonomy): domain Eukaryota; kingdom Metazoa; phylum Arthropoda; class Insecta; order Hymenoptera; family Diapriidae; genus Trichopria; species Trichopria nigra. The sequence continues at coordinate 6,728 of JAPYZR010002076.1, forward strand.
ACGTCAAAACTGTCACAAAGGTCGGTAATGTCGGTAATATCTCAAATTTACTAAATGTCACATATGTCAGAAATGTCAGAAATGTCAATACCGTTCGACTTGTCAGAAATGTCAGAACTGTTGGAAATGTCAAAATCGTCAAAAGGGAAAAATGTATCAAATATAGGTAATGTCAGAACTGACAGAAACCTTAGAACTGGGGAAAACGTAACAAACGATAAAAATGTCAGACCTGTCAAACTTTTCGAAATGTCAAAAATGTCATAAACGTCAGAATGACAGGAGTATATCTGTATATGGCCAAATATATAGTTTCTTGACTGTACAAAATTGAATTTAATAATAATGGTATGTGTTTTGAAAGTTGTCATTATACTTTATTCATAATTTTGTTTAATACCGTATTCGCGGCATTAGTCAATTCTTAAAAATTTGTTTCCTGTTTGCAGATCTGACTGCTATCACAAATTGACTTCCCAAAATCGCATCGCATACTATTTTCTGCAACATGACAATGACAACAATCACCAAAAACCTTAATTCACTAATCATGTTAGCATTTTTAGGTTAAATATGTTTTCCAGTATTTCGTTAACGAGTATTCAATATTGAAAGAAACTATGCGATAATACAATTTTTATAATGTAAAAAAATAATTAACAATTTTTAAAATTTCGTTTAATAAACAAAAAATGTGATCTTTTATAGTACGCCATTGTATTTTCCTTAATGATTTACGCGAAGTACCATTTTTACGTGCACAACAAGCATTAAAAAACAAGGAGTTTAATGAAAGCCGTTAAAGTATCTTAATCAAACGGCTGGAGATTCTAAAATAGGTTTAAATATCGGCGTATAATATGATGGAATAAATCATAATGCTTAAACGTAAAACCGATTAAAAACAATTCTCGCTTGTCGTCTGAAAATGAAGAGGTACAGTGTGGTTTTACTTTCGCGTGCTCTTCTGCAAATGACAATATAAAGTATAGCATATTGATTTTCATGTACCATATGTAAAAATGTATTCATTGAATAGATACAAACCCAAATCTTTAAAAAAAAATAGTTATTTAAACGATTGAGGGTATATTAAAAAAACGTTTACATGAAATTCAATAAAAATTAACTTTGCTGTTCCTATATGTCAAAATGAGCAAAATGGTTAGTCTATTTTAAAAATAAATTGCATATTATTTCATGTACTTTTTTAATATTAGGAAATTATCCACGCAAAATTTACTATTAAAAATCGTCTAAAATACTTCTTTTAAATTACAAAAATCAATTTTTCGAAAACACCGAAATCATAATTATTTTGAAATGACAAAATACGATTTTCTTCTAATCTCCCCATGACTATATATATTCATTGCGAAGCTGCTCACGAATGCAAAGCGTCAGCCAGCAATAAAGTCGATAAAGAATGCCGGGCATTGATAAGAAATTAGAAAAGTCGAGGAGAGGAAAGGAAGTCCAGGAAATGAAAAATCAAACGTAGTAAGAAGAATGGGTAGAAAATAATAAGAAGAATGTCGAAAACACGAAAGCTCGTCGAGTATACTCGGTCCGCGGGCGGAAATTAATGACACTCGCCCTCATCCAGCGACGACTTCTGCTTTATAATTTTCCAACGCTCCGCCTGCGGTTTTGAAGAATTCGCGAAATTGAATGGAAATCGCTGGGTATTCATATCCTCGGGGAAGCCGTCATCGCAACTCGATCATGTCGCCCGGGCCTTTCTGGCGCATCCACTTTTTCTGCCTTCGCGATTTCATTTGTCCCTGGCAGCTCTTATCTTCGAATCGAATGCGAAATGGCATTTCTTAACGAGAGAGAGAGAGCCCTAAGAATCGGATGTAGAAGTAAATTCGTCCAATGTTCCTCGGAGCACCGGCCGATATAAGACGGATTGTTGTCGAGGAATTTCCCATCTGCGGCCATTGCGGAAAATATATTCGAAAATCGCGATCCGGAAGCTCGATCCCGAATGAAATTCATCGATAGGATGGAAATGTCCTTATCCAAGTCGTATAACACTTCGTTTCCAATTCTTTTTCTCGTGTTCCATTTTTCTTACATCATATTCTTTTATTGCTTTATTATTTTCTCACAATTGCAAATTCAAGTAGTTTTAACTCTGTAAAGACTTGTTCCGTTGAGTTTCAAAATGTTCTCTGACCTTGGAATTCAAATAGAGATACTATATAGGTAGAGTTGAACCAACCCAGGTGGAGAACACTGTCACGTGGCTGCGCGTGCTATACGTCATTCGATAACGCAACCCACGTGACGCAGCTATAACTTACGCTCCAATTGGCTCTGTATACTTCAATCGTTTCCCGTTCATTTTCTACGAGCATCGTGTACAAATCTGGCATGGGATTTTTGCGCTTGAATCTTAAGGAAACATTCAATTGTATATAGTGAAATTAAATTTGAAATATATGTAAATTTGGAAAATTAGTCATCATTCACCGAAAACATAAAACAAAAAAGATCATGCAAACTGGAGCATTATAAAGCGAGCGTAATGCGCTCGTGTCCTTTTTCCCCGTCGCTTAATTTAAAGTTTCCAGTATCCCTATACATTCGGCGCGTCTCTGTATTTTTCATTATTGCGCGCCGTTTCATTTGTAAAAGAGAGTCCGGCTTCGTATTCCTCCATAATTATCCTTCGCATTCCTCGGTTGTTTCGTTTGTTCGCATTTACGATTTAATCGTTTCGTTGCCTTTTCCGTATTCCGTTTGTTTTTCTCCTTTGCGAGCGAGCGAAAAGAGAGAATGGCGAATATAGAGCGGGACAACACCGTGTGGCACTGCTGGTAACTGAAAACCGAGGCAAAACACCGGCAACTGTCGTAATTCATAAACTTGAAAATGCAACGTTTTCGTTTTCCGACCAGAAATCGTTTAATACGTATAACTTATATGTTCGCCCGACATGTATCGGGACTAATTTGTGGAATATGAATTTTACAGTTTGCAGATTGTCGCCATTTTTTTAAAATTCAGTTGTGCCAACTTTATTTTTATTCAGTCGAACTAAATGTAGCTGTGTCAATTACTAAATATTTAGTTCCCACTGGGCGACTAAACGTAACATTTTTCAAAATGTTGACCGCCATTTTGAATTTCCAAAATCTGATAACAGATTCGAAATCAGCGACCCCAAAAACCTATGAATTAACAGCCATTTTTACCAAATTTTGTATAGAAATCTAAGTGAGGTGTATACATATTTACGTTTGTCCCAGGTATTCGTAAGCTTTGGGTTTACTGGAGTGAATTATAATTATATGTTTATATATATATATATATATATATATATATATATGATATATTTGATATAATATATAATATTACATAATAATTGCCTCATTATGAAAAATGACAATTAATTAACGAAAATTGTTGCGACACGTAATTTATTTCCGAGCTTACGTCCAATTATGGTAAAAAGTTGTGTTCATAGAATTCTTCGCTTAAAAATCTTTCCCCCCGAGCATAGTATATATAACAAGGACTTTCTTTTTTTCAAATCCTTCTGACGTTTAACGTGAATTTAATACTGATGCCACGGTATAGTAGAGTGGAATTTAAACTACCGCACTGTTACTTGTCAGGTTGCTTTCATAGGCTTGTCAGCGGCTGAAAAGGACGAGAGGGGTGTTTGGAGGATAGGTAGATAGGTATAATGAAAAAAAGCTCGTAAAAAAGAAGACGGAAGGAATTTCTTACAGCGTGACGTCTCGCTTTTCAGGCGATTTCTTAAGAGAATCTCGCCGACTGAACGGCGACATGTAGAGTAATTGGCTACAGTTATAGATATTATGGTTCTGGAAGAGTTCTGGATAATTAACTTTTACGTTATTAGACGAGTTAATGATCGTTCTTTTTAAATACAATTTCCTATTTATCGTTAAAGACTTTTTCATATATTATGAAGTTGTATACTATTTTATTTTTAATAATTGTCATGTACTCTGACTGAAATACTGCGATATTCCTTTCATTATCTGAAAAATGAGAAGGTGTAACTATTTGTCCGCCATGACAATGTCAATTGATATGATAATATATACCTCCTTTAATATAATTAATAATTAATGAATTTAAAGTACATTTGTAAAATCATTATAATACAGAAATGTCAACGCGGGTCGCAGTGTCAGAAATAATAGAAATCTTAGAACTGTCATATACGTCCGAAGTGTCCGAATTGTCCGAAATGTCGGTTATGTCGTTAACGCCAAAAATGTCAACTGTTCGAACCGTCAGAAGTGTCAAAACGATCCGAAATGTCAGAAATGCTATAAAAATATGAGAAATGACATAAATGTCAAAATGTCCGAAATGTCGGTAATGTCGTTAATGTCGGTAATGTCGGTAATGTCGGTAATGTCAAAAACGTCAGAAACGTCAGTACTATTCTAACTGTCAGAACTGTCAAAAATACCAGAATGGTCCGAAGTGTCAGAAATGCTAGAAATATGAGAACTGACATAAATGTCAAAATGTCCGAAATGTCGGTAATGTCAAAAATGTCAAAAATGTCAGAAATGTCAGAAACGTAAGTACTGTTCTAACTGTCGGAACTGTCAAAAATACCTGAATGGTCCGAAGTGTCAGAAATGCTAGAAATATGAGAACTGACATAAATGTCAAAAATGTCGGTAATGTCTAATGTCGGTAATGTCAAAAATGTCAATAATGTCAGAAACGTAAGAACTGTTCTAACTGTGAGAACTGTCAGAAATACCAGAATGGTCCGAAATGTCAGAAATGCTAGAAATATCAAAACTGATATAAATGTCAAAATGTCCGAAATGTCGGTAATGTCAAAAATGCCAAAAATGCAAGAATCTTCAGAAACGTGTAAAATCATTTCATCACGAATTGGTAGATGAAACGTAGTGTTTAAAGTACCTATAGATTAATGTATATAATTAAGTATTATATAAATGTTGAATTGAAAAATGTTAGTACTTTAATCCCACGCCGCCTCACTTTACTCAACAATTACGATTATCGATAACTCGGAGCGATTAAATTTCTGCCTCAAAATTCGATTTCACGGACGTAATTAGGTCGCTTATAGTTGGGCGCGCACGTTCCCGTCGCCTCACTTGTAGAGCTCCATACACAACATATAAAGCCTAAAGCGCAAGTAGCACCATTTTACGGGGAGCATCGTGCGTGATAACTCAATCGCACACCGTCACACCGATGATTTATGAATGCGTTTACCTGACGCGATTATCCGATTACTCGAGCACTCGATCACGGGCTGTGCGTATACATCGGAGCTGCCCGGTACACTTGTTATTATTATCAGGCACAATTTTGTAAGCGAAAACAATTTTGACGGATAAACGATATCTGAAAGCGTGCTAGTGCCGTTTCGATCTTATCCGGGATTCACTCCGAGCGTTTGTGCATTACTAGTTTAATCTATAGTAATCTAATCAATTATGTAATATCGACTCCATATCATCAACAATCGTAAATACGTGTTGATTTTACATATATGTCTGATTTATCGCGTTTGATAAACTCCTTTCCTGGTGTGTACAGTTTCGATTTCAATTTAAAATTTTATTATTGTACATATGAAGCATTTCATACCAGATAGAACAGTGAAAAGCTCGAAACCCCACACAAAAATTTTCGAAATTTTTATATCACTTAAGAGGCAATAAAAGGTTCAAGCACGATTTTTTGCAATTTTTTTTTTTTTTTCTAGAAGTTTTTTAGAGGAACCAAAATTTCTACAATTGTAAAATTTGCATTCAAAACGGATATCATTGAAAATATGTGAATTACGAAAAGAATGTATAGTATATAAATAAATGTTGCAGTTTTGAATTTTTTTTTTTTAATTTTTAGAAATTTTGTTTGAAAAAAATTTCAAAAATATTATGGAGGATCAGACTTTTGACCGTTCAATTTGGTATGGTATATGCCTCATATTATTTAGGCATAGACATCTTATATACTTATTTTATATGTTATTATATATGTATTATATATGTACCTCAAGGATATTGTGTATTAGCGCAGCATATATTCCGTAATAATTATAGTATATCTTACGTTTACGACATTCTGGAGTATAGTTCCTAAGTCTCGTCGTTGTCTTAACCATTGGAAATCCTGATATATATTAATGTCTTACGTCTTCGCGACGCAACGTAAAGTCGATATTATCTGTCCCAGTGCCGACGAGAATAATTAAGGAACATGTTTTAGCCTCTATGCCAATCTCGCGTCATGTTGCGCTGTAAGCGCGTAATTTAATTTGGTCACACGGTAGCAATACCTACTGAGGTATTCACTATCGAGATGTAAGAAATAATCAAGTCTCAATTACTTCAATACACCTGACAATTTGCCATTGGAGGAACGTTTCGCTTTATGCAATGAAGCTTTATTTATGAAATTCCGCAAATTCTAGATATTTTTATATCCTGAAGCTAGTAGGTTAAGACTTAATTTAGAATTTTAACAAATTTGGCAACGTTGCACAATTGTCAACAAAACAGCTTGCAAGTGATGAACGATAACGATAATGATAACGATAATTGAAATAATGCTTTATGCATATATCAACATGAAAATACGTATACTTCGTTTCTGAACCAATTCGAAACCACTTCTTTATACATTGGTCGGAACTCTAGTATAGAAATCTCGTTAAAAGTATTCGGCACTGTCAGCATGTTCGTTTTCCCTCGATCATGACAAAAAGCACCTTTACAATGGACATGTAGTGCGTAAAAATGTTATCGGAAAATATAACTGTAAAATAACGAATTGCGCATTCTTGCAGGAAATTGAAAAAAAAATTATAGAATCAACGAATTGTTTGAATTAAAAAATATTAATAAAGATGTAATACTGTATTTACGTTCAATTCTTTTTGACGTCAAAGGGAGTGTAATTTTGTAATCTTGTGAAAATTGATGAAAGTTTAACAAAATTTTGTTGGAACTTTTTATGTTTTAATTTCAAGCGTTTTTTATTATTTTGTCATTTATTCTTTTGCAGGTAATGAAATTCTGAAAAGGGGGCTATCATAATGGCTGATACGTTAATAAATTAAGTTTTCATATATTATTATTTTTTTTTTTAATGTCCTTCGACCGTACTATATACCAATACTTTAATTCTTCCTAAATGTAATGCTGCAATTAAGCTGCCTGTATGTGTGTATGTTTATGTGTGTGTATATACCGATATAATTTGTAAATATTTTTAGAATTGATATTTTGAAAGTTATATGTCCATATTTCGTCCAAATCTCGTACGTAAGAAAATAAAGAACAAACACGTGTTTGATTTTCATTGACAAAGAATGTCGAACATTCAACGATTATATATTATTCAATTACTACCAGGCGATAAAATCAATATAAAAAATGATATAAATCGAAATTTACAACGTATGAAAAAATGCCAACAAAAATTGTCCATTTTCGGCATAAAAGATAATAAAAAAACACCCAAATAAAAAATCAAATACCTATTATCGATAAGTCTATCGAATAATGAAAAATATAATAGACATTGAACGTTACTGTAAATCGTAACAGAGTGAATCAAGTTCCGGAGTCGACTTGAGTTATTGAATCGTCGAAAGGAGGAATGAAAGATCAGAAAGAGGAAAGAGATTATTTTTCATCCACATCATATAGAATCGCGCTTTCGTAAAAGGCAAAGGAATTCCTCCCTTAAAATATGCTCGTAAAAGGGAGTTTTCAACCGTTCGATAATCAACTTTTAGCTTATCTCTTACTTTAAAATCCTAGAATAAAGTTATACTCATGTTAAAGATGATACGCCGCGTCATTATTTAATATATAGATATATAAAATAATATTCTTTAGAGGGACAAAGAAGATTTCAACGTACGAAGGACAGCACATATGAAAGCTACTATTTATTTTCCATCGAATTTGATGTCTTATTTCCTTTAAAATTATATATCGTTATAAAATTATATATCTCTAAACAAAATGAATTCAATTTCTTTAACATACCACTTATATAAGACGTGTCTTCTTATATGTTACAGACGTACGTGTTTAGTCGTTCAGAACATAAAACTGCAATCTACATGTAAGTTTAGTAAATAAATAAAAAAGTATATATATATATATATATATATATATATATTGTCTTTGCTAACCGAAAATATATATGCGCAGTTTTACCCAAGACATAGACTAAGTACATGCTCACTTCTACTGCATTACTCCGTCAAAATTTATGTCGGAAATTTGAGAGCGTCGCGTCCATCAGGAGCTTTCAGCGTAATTTCCCAACAAGCGCGATCGTGAAGTGTTAAACTATGGCATTAGCGGTAACATCCGGCTGCTAAAAAACGAAATTAAAAGTTATACGTCAGTCTCGCCAGCTATATATGGCCCTATCTTCTACGCGAAAGCTCTCCCGTATCGCAGCCGAGATGTAACTGAATTATGCGTGTCGCGAGCGAAGGTCAAAACATCAAAAGTCCCAAAGGCCGTTTACGCGATGATGAAAATGTCCGAAGCTCGCGCCGGCAAAAAATAAGAACGGCGAAAACGATTTTGCTCCGGAGCTTTATTACGGCTACGGAACTCAGTGACATTTCGTAATTTCGCAATGCTCGCTTTTTCTCCGCGCGGTCGAGAACAAAACATGTTTTTTAATTAATTTTTCTTACGTCGCGAGAATAAGCTGCGGAATGCGCCAAAACAAAAAAAGTTTACGTTTTTAACGATTTCTAAAAGAATCAATATATTTTATGTATAAGCTTTTATATATTGCCCATTTACATCATTTGTCGATCGACATCCGGAAGATCCATATATGTCGAGGTAACATTTATAAATATATTTCTCAAAAAATAATAAGATTTAAAATACATCTTTGACTTTATATATCGATCTATCTATACCAGAGGGACAGATGTTGTCAACAAGGCTAGTTTATATGTCACGTAATTGAAAATCACCTTACGGCCAATATACAATTAAGATGGCGCAAACTTCTGAATAGCCCCGGGACTCCGATCATTGCCTCGATACAGAATCAATCTCGTCGAGTTATACGCTAACTTTTCGAATTACGGATGATTTCGTTATCGGAGTAGACGCGCGCATGCGTGAGCTTTCGAAAGTCCCTAGACAAATTCGCCAACCCTGAAAGCTCGACAAACTCCCGAGATGCAGCAACTCTTTCATTATCACTGTTATCCTCGCAGTCACCTTGATATCGAACAGTTTAACGTCACCTCCTCTGGCGACGTTCGCGACAGCGGAGCTTTTTTTCCCAGTTACATTTCCCCCGTCTATAGGGAGACCGAGTACCTCCTCTCTAAGCACCGAGTATCGATTTTCTCTATTATTAGCCCAGCCTCGACCATTATTAAAGTCGTCGTAACCGCGGACTTTTGCGTCTTTTCGTATCTCATTATCAAACCGGGCCGATCGCCAATTAACTGGACTCGAGATTTGCCCCTAGAAAGCTCGGGGGACGAGCAGTTTTCTTAATCCGCCGTCGCTCATTCGTAGCGACTGTGTTCGTACTTTTTACTGTTCGTAAATATAGACACAATGTATACTGTAACGACGATTGGGTCGGACGCTATTATTCCGGTCGGCTATTTATATTGTTTATGGAAAATAATGGCGCATGTGCGGTCCTACTTTATTATGTCTTCATTTAAACAATTTTTTATCATTAGTTTTTCTTTTGCCGTCGACATTTTCCAACGAAAAATGAGATGGCGAAGAAGTCATTTAAATAATTGCTTCCTGCTTGCTTTGTGGAATTATCTTACATTTGCATGTGTAAATTAAAAAGTGTTGGGATAATTATTACAAAAAATTAATCAGAATGTTTTCTTTTAAAAAAGGAACAATTTGAAGCTTTCGTTTGAGGCGTGAAAAGCGTAAAGGTTTTGTAAATGCAACGTTTTTTAAAACAATATATTTATACAAAGTGTCAGAAGCTTTTTTCAATTATTTTCAATTAGGGTTATTTTTAATATTTAGTAAATCGAAAAATAGATTTTGCGACACCCTGTGCCATTAAAAATTGTTCCTTATTTTTTAAACAAAAAAATCGATTCGGTTCGGTCGGGAGACGTTAGGTTGCGATTCTTCTTTTAATCAAATACTTAATGAACACACGAACGTCCAAGATTTATTTGATTATAGTTTGTTTTAAATTATTTATCCTTCTTTTATGTAATAATATGCATGCGAAAGAGTCCCTGAAATTAGTGAATTTAAACTGATAAATTATGGGGGTATATATATGGTTCACAAATCCAAAATGTAATCAGAATTAGATGCACATACGTTTTTTGGTCTTAGAATATCTCCAGAATATCTCCAGAATGATAGTGGGACATTCTGGGGACATTCTGCCCGAAAGAAATTGAATTGAAATTTTCAAACATGAATTAAACTATGACAAATTTCTGTATGATCTATTTTATTGCCAAATAAGTTTACTTGAAAAATCAAAAGTAAAAACATTATTTAACAAATGTATTGTTTTCGTTATTGTTTCGATTTTTCCATTCATGATTGACGGATAAAATTATTGGTGCAGATTCGATAATGCACATATACGGAACTCGCACGGAAAATTCGATAAGCTTATGTAAAGTTTCCATTGCAAGATAGGTAGAAAAATGCCTAAATCGATTAATCGTAATCGACAAAAGTTGGCGGTATTCCTAAAAGACGAAAGGAAAAGCCGACGAACCGAATCGGCCGAGGCGCACCTGTTTGGGCGTAATCGAGCCAAGCCGGAAGTAACTTGTGCAATGCTCCACGGGTTTCAACCTCATTATATTATATACCGGCTGGTACTCGGCTCTTGGAATATTTGCGAACGTCGTTTTAAAGTTGGCCCGCTGAAAATTGTTGCGAGCTGCACGTGCATTATACATATTAACGTTGTTTCATTCACGTATATATATAGTGTTCTCGTATACGTTTTGAAATTTCTGCCGCCATTCGACAATCGTTCACTTCATCCAATAAGCTGTTTTCATTATCGCAATATCCACGAATAATGATAAGTGCTTTTGAATTATAAACATATATATAAAATTATGTATGCACGTATGTATGTATGTATGCATGTAACATTATTTATTTACTTTGCAAGGATTCTTTTTTTTTCTCCTAGTCTATTTGGAATTTGTCTAATATGAGACATTCGGTAAATTCCATACATGTTTTAATAGAGCTCGATAGCATAAATAATTTGACATTTACTTGGATGACAAGTTAGTACATCAATCAGGAGTTAAATATAGTATATGTATAGTTTAAATATATTGTAGATTATGTATATATTCAGTATACACTTCATCATTTAGTAGATTTAATATTTTCTTATTTTCTTATTTTATATTTATTTTTATTTATTAATTGACACATTTATGAAGTTTTATACTTGTTTTTCCAAATTCTTCATATTATTAAATTTTATTTTTATTTCCCTCCTCCTTTTCTTCATTAATTGTTTTCCGACCAATTTATCGTCGTTCCACCAATTTTTGTATTTATCGTTTGTATCCGACATTTCCAATTTTGTCTACTCTTGAAGTTTAAAAAAACGTACATGTAATCTTAATTACAGTCCAACTCAAGTATTTTATTTTTGAGGCGACTTTTTATTTCTGTACTTTTCATAAACGTGGAAATCCTCGACTTTTATTAAATATAGAATATATAAATGTTTTTAATAAAAAATCTTCATTTTAGAATAATTAAAATGATTATGAATTAACGCTTGAGACTTAAATTTGTAAACACCACAAGTCTATACAAATTAAAGTTTAATATATCACATTAAACATAACATTGATTTCCGATAGAATTTTGTATAATGAATCCAAAACTGACCTTAGAAGGGCGCGCCATCATATCGAGATTATGAGATATCCTAACCCGAAAGTGCAAAAAACGATGTTTTATGGCATTATTGGAATTTCATCCATTCATTATTACAGAGCTCCAGTTTGTACAGAATTTTACCGACAAAAACTAAACAAAAATATCCTACAGTACAAGTCTCGACGTCTAATTTCCATTTTGAAATATCCGAATAGAAATTTTTTGTTACCTACGAGATGCAGCAGATTTAACTTTTTACCGCATACAGAAAATCAAATAAAAATATGACGTTTGTATTTAAATCTGCTGTATATCTCCGTAAAAAAATCCTATATATTTGGATGTTTCAAAATGGAAATTAAAGGACATGATTGGTATTTTGTTTAATGTTTATCTGTAACATTCCGGGTAAATGTGAGTGAATTCCAAATATATCCTAAAACAATCATTTTTGTACTTTTAGGTTAGAATATCTTGAAATTCTGACCTGATGGCGTCATTATTTCGAGGTCAGATTTCAATTGAGCATAACCAATTCCTTTCAGTTAAACTTTTAATTATTATATTATTTATTTATTTATTTATTATATATATTATACAAATTTTGTAAACCTATATTATATATGTTATTATACATTTGTATAAACATTATATTCTTAGACTTTTTGTATATGTCGTATATTTTGAATATTTTTTTTTTATTTGGCCATGTAAACTTCATTTATGTATGTATATATATATACATTAACAGAAATTACATTAATATTAATTACTATTTAATTAATATTTATTAAAGGTATATATATATATTGATTTTAAGTTTCCATGGCATCAACCAATGTCATTATGACAAATTTAATACGCTCCTGTTACACGATACGTTGTCACATAACGATAAAGTGGCAGAAACAGATGCCACACATATCACTTACATTATATAATGTATACTTATTTACTTTGTAACTTTAAACATTAATTATCCTTTATGCTCGTGCACGTATATTTTCTTTTATATTCTTTATTTTATTTTATTTTTATGACATTGCACGAATTACAATGAAAGTTTGAGAATATAATATATACAAGATTTTTTATTCTTGGACAAAATAATTACGTTTTGAATTTTTAGATTGAAATATTTTAAGATTTTTTTTTCTTGTATAAAAAAAAAGAAGAATTAAATAAAGAAAAGAACTTGGGCTATCAAAAACTCGATCGTGCTCGCATTTTCTTTATCATTCCTGTACTAGATGTAATAAGTTGGTCCCTACGGAAACGCCCGAACGAACGAAATCTTAGGCGACAAATAGAAGAAGAGTGGACAAAAGTAGAACCAGAAAAAGAATCCTGTTACTCCGATTACACGCAATCAGCGTTTTACCAATTCTTGACCTACGCCAATACCCTCGCTTTCTCATCTGCTTTTTTTTCCTTCAATCGGATAAGCGTTTCGGGTCTATGTCGTTCTTCATTTCTTAAGAGTCTCAGAATCCAAATCTTTTCATGAGTAATAAACAATTATTAATCGACTATTATTAATTACAATGACTTTACCGTTATTATTATTAACTATACGAATCAATATTGGATTTAAGCATTTACAACTTGAATCAAAACATACATAAAAATTGTGTAGTAGTCTCGAATGGAATTTTAGATGAAAAGTTCAATACTTTCAGAACTTAAGTAAATTAAAAAAACAAAAAAAAAATGGAGAGAATTACTTCAAATTTTCGTTAAATAACGAACTATGCGAATAAATACGCAATGGAAACTTTTCCTTTAACGAAATTATGCAACAATGCATGAATAAAAAAACGATACGCGAATTAAAAAGAGTAATTTATACAATCAAAGTTACGAAGTGGATCCATGTAAACAAATTCTGTCAAAACAACAGAAATTCAATGATATATTTTTTTTTTTAAAGAAACATAAATTTTGGTATAAAATAAATTTTATTATTGTTGATGGCCATCATGTTTAAATATTACACAAATATTCATAAATAATTTTTGTCGATAATGAAACTTAGCAATAATGATATCAATTATAACGCGATTCGTTTAATTTTCAGTATATATTGTAGGGTACATAAAATGGAATTACCAACATTTCAAACTCGTTTTCTTCCGGTTTGCAATTTTGGTCACTAACTGTATTTTCTCACCCGCCGGTCGCGTGCACTTGACTCCAGAAAGTAGATTTGCAATGGAAATTGATAACGGAATCCAACTACTTAGGATAAAGTGAAATTTGACAAATCAAATAATTGAGCGGTATCTCAGAATTGATTAGAAGAATAAACAAGAATTGCCGGGGGTAATCGAGAGGAAGTGGCAGTCAGCCACGAATAAGACCGAACGAATTTCGGTTCTCTCTCTCTCTCTCTCTCTTTATCTAGTGGGGTAGGGGCAAGGGGCTCTATAATGTCGGGGCTATCAAGTAGTCCGGAGGGTATGCATAATATATGTATGTGGGTCACTGAAGCACGAAACTACCGCGGTTTCGATCTACCCCTCCGAATTACACGGTACAAATTTATGTTTCAACGATGCCTTAAAAACGACCAGTTTCCGACTGCGCTCTCGTGTCTTTCTCTCAATACTATACACTCAACCATGACCGCTGTATAAGAGCTCCCTCTATACTGCTCTTTTGTCATTTTCGAAAAATTGACATTATATACGTATTGTCCTACTTCGTGGGTAATATTTAATATTAATGCCCGAAGAAATAATAAAAGGAGGATCAATTTTCAAAATACATTTCAATAAATTGTATATATTCTATAGATGGAAATATTTAAATATTCGCAATCGTTATAATCTTTAACAAATTTTTATGGATTTTTTTTATATTTCATTTGTAAAAAAAAAAAATTATTTCAGCGTATAGAATATTGTTTTAATATCCATATCAATTTACTTTACACGTATTATATTTATGCATGACGAATTAAATATATTTTTGTAAGTTTAGATTTTATTTTTTATTTTTTATATTATTTTGATATTGTTATTATATTAAGTGAAATATATAATGCAATTTCCCAAATTACTGAAAATATAAACGAAAATTAATGTATAATTTTGAACGAACTTGACTGGACTTATAATTGTTTCGATAAATTTTTCAATTATACTTTTGATAAATGAATATGTTCTGAGTACAATTATCGTGTAATATTCAAATTTGTTAAACCGAGTCGGAAATAAAATATTTATCCAGGGCAAAAAAAAAGGGTCAACAAAGATCTTGTCTCAAAAAAAGTACTATTCAAAATGGCGTTTAGATGTTTTAAAAATTACAAAAAATTACATTTTATATTTATCTTTATGAGAAAATAAATTTTTTTTTTTTTTAGAAGGTGTGAAATGATGTAATGCGCAGATATTGAAAAGTACATACAATATTACATTGCATTATCATATAAAGATCTCAGAAAGATCCTAATATTCATTATTTCTAAAGCTTCGATTGAGTGCAGTAAAAGAAATGTAACTTTTAAAAGAAAATTTCTCTTCGATTGAAAACTATACTTATTATTGTTATTTCATCAATATTATTGATAAATAGGTAAAGGTTAGACGAGTTAAAAAATAGTTGTTAAAATAAGTGTATGACAATTTACAGAATCCATAGTCGATAAAAATGGCCGAGGGAAAATTTTTTTATTAAAATTTTGTATTTTTAATTTTTTTAAATAAGATCTTATTCGATTCACAAAAAAGATAAGTGATTCGAATCACAGTCTAATTGAAGTGATTTAAAAAGTTGTTTGATCGTCTAACACACGATCACGCGAATAATAAAAACAATAATTTAATTATAATAATAATAATAATAATAATAATAATAATAATAATAATAAGAAGAAGAAGAAGAAGAAGATAACGATACACAAACTATACTAAATTACATAAATTAACAAACTACTGCACTAATCATAATTAAAAGTAATTTTTGTCATAATTCTCAACAAAAACGTCGTAACTCTCCATTTTGTAAGTAACTGTTCTATTATGTAATGTATAAATTGTGTCACATCGTA
Organism: Trichopria nigra; assembly: GCA_030522945.1. Classification (NCBI taxonomy): domain Eukaryota; kingdom Metazoa; phylum Arthropoda; class Insecta; order Hymenoptera; family Diapriidae; genus Trichopria; species Trichopria nigra. The sequence goes on from JAPYZR010002076.1 coordinate 22,688, forward strand.
ACTCATTTCTCTAAGTATTTACGTAAACTATTTGACATCAAATTGATGAAAGCATGCATTATGTACCCGAAATGTTTTTTTCAACAAATTTTCTTATTATTCTGGCCCAACTTACCAAGAAAACGCCTTAAATTCTTTTCATAGAATTGATATAAAAATATTAATTCATTAATAGATAGAAATTAATTTAATTAATGACAGCAGATAATAAAATGAAGACAATTAATATGTCATGACTAAACAATTTTTTACTTCCTTATATAAATGTGAAAGTTGATAAAATCTGACGCAATTATAGCAAAATTGATTACACAAGCATAAAAAATGGTAAGAGTTACACGAAAACGACAAATTCACGATATGACATTAAAAATCGTGAGAAATACGAAATTGTAGGCAGAAGAAGACAAAGACAATCCAAAGTATAAAGTTTGATAAAGACGAAAAAATAAGACAGCAATGAAATAAATCAGATGAAGAAATAAAAGTAAAAGAAAATTAAACCGTTTAAAACATAATTAAACAACAAACGAATTATATGAAGGAAGAACGAAAATAAGACAACAATAAATCAATGAAATCATAATTCATCAAAGGTACAAAATCTGATATACAATATACAGTAGCTGGCAAAGCTCAAACAAACAAAAAATTTTCAAAAATTCAAGCATTGAATATATTGTGCTATAATCACGTATTCTTATCTTTGTACCTTTAGTGATTGCTAACTCCATTTTGGACCCAAATGAAATAGTTATATATTAATTATATATGAAAAATATATAAATTAGAATGTACATATATATATATATATGTATAATCTTCGTAAGAAACATATAACCGCAATATGGTATAAAAAAAAGAAATATTTTTATATTGTTTATTTAGGTTTTTGGTTTTTGAGATAATCGTAAAACCTAACCTATCCATAAACATTAATTATAAACTTCAATACATTGAGCTTCAATTTCAAAAGCAATTTTCTTTGTATCCAATCGACGATTCTATCGAAATATGTAAATATATATTTTTGATTTGGTATATATTATTTGATATTTCTTACTGTAAATAAGGTTAGGTTAATAATAGGTTAGAAAATAGGGTTAAATAATATTTTTTTCGGGCATTCATACTGTATCATGCTTATGCATATAAAGGTATTGTGATTCGAAAATATAACAATAAAGTACCCTGGTAGAAATTGTAAGCATTTTTGTTGGATTAAAACTAATTTTTAGGCAAATATGTTGGTTAAAAGATGTATACAACAAAAATGTCTAAAAAGAGGACACGTAATATATGACGAAAGGGACGAGCCAGCTGACTGAGAGCCCCAGTAGTAAAAGTCTCAACGCGTCGGACACTCGAATCGTCGAAGCAGGGTGAAATTAAGGGAAAGAGGGGGAAGAGAATGATATTTGGAAAAAGAGGCCGAATGAATGGGGACGCGTAGCAGGGAAATGATATAAGACGGGGTGTAACGATAGTTGGGATAGTCAGTGTAGAAAGAGGCGTCGGTTCGTACGTGTGTATATATATATATACAGTGCGCGAAGTGCGATTTATCGAAGCTCCGAATCCCTTGTTCAAGGATCTCTCCAAGAGGAACCACTAACAAGGAGAATTCTCGAGTAGGGTAAGTACGTAGTGGAGGTGCGCGAGAACCGAGATTTTCAAGGGTATTATTTCGCAGCCGGTGTAACCCTACGCCGATATGAATATAATCCGGATTTTAAGGGCGGTTCGTTTGAAATTCCGCATTAAAAGTGGTTCACGAGCGACGGCGGGGCTGCCGACGATTCTGGGCTTGAACTCTTATATACTCGCAGCATCGTAATCGCTGACTTCAATTTTGACCAAGTATATATACATATACTACTTTAAATTCATTGTAATCTCTCTTTTTCTACCCTTTTATCGTTTTGCCGAATGAAATTGCGGGAATGACAAGTAGTCTACTTTCTCTTTCTTTCGTTTTTTCGTGGCAAATGCCGCGGATTATTCCGACAAAATTCACCGACGGCATATATTAGGGATTTTAATGTACGCCTCGGGCTTTTCATTCCACGTTTTAAAAGGTGTATATATATATCCACTCGTGCTGGAACTCGCGGCGCAGCCCCCAGACACTTCGACGGGATCAGTCGAATTAGTTTTACGAGCACTATGCGCGGATTTTCAATTTCCTGATTTTATTTCCGAGATTAATTGAGAACGGATCTTCTTCTCTTCCCTTTCGAGGGTTTAAAAAATGATTACATTATTAAAATAATTTTTTGAAAACCAAAAAAAAAAGAAATAAAAGTGTAAATTTGGAAAAATTGTTTAAAAAGAACGGTTAACAACCTCAAAGGCGATTTTTAATCGTATTATTCTGCAGACACTTGCATCGTCGGAAATAATGCCTTTAATTGAAAGGAAGGAATCCACGTGGTGTGTGTCACAGAGTCCGTTAAACCCAAGCTTTTCTACGTCGCCTTTCCCGACGTCGTGTCGTCCGGCGAGCGCAAAAAAAAAAAAGAAAAGGAAAAACGAGACATCGACGTCCCGGTAATTATTTTCCACCCTCGTTCTCCGATTTCGACAAACGATCGTCTCTTCTTCCATCCTCTTATACTTTTTGTCCTTTCTGTCGGAACGCTGTCTCCCTACACTCCGTTCCTCCACTTTAACCGCGTTTTACGGTTCTACCCCGCGGTGCAAACTCTTAACCTTTAATTTTCCAGCGTAAACAATTTTTTTATTTGTCGTGTCCTCGAAAGTACGCCTTCGGGGTGGGAGAAACGTAAAGAATTTTAGGGCACGTTCAACCGACTGTATGCTCTTGTTCGACCGTTAAAAAAATTGATACTCGGCAGTTCCCGACAAAGAGGGCAGAAAATTTGAGATTTTGATCCTTTCGTTATATGCAATTTTTATTTTTTTATTATCTTTAAATCGAATATAAATCTGCTTTTATTATTTAATCGTAATAATTGTAACGATAGTGACGTCGTTCCAAATTGTCATATTGGGTTTAGCATTACAAATGATTTCTTATATTTCTGCCCGGCACTTAAGGCAGAATCAACAACTTCCCTAAGTATACGCTTACCAGGAAATGCACGTATTCCGTATCAAAGTATCAAAAGCATGAAAAGGATATAATTTGATGAAAGTCGTTGATGATTTGTTTTACAAGGCCCTTCTAGGTTCCCTATACACATTTTCGTTTGTGTATCTTTACATTAACGAAAGGGTCTTGTTTGCGTTCTAATGTATAACCAAGGGGAGTCAAGTGCTACTTATAGTAGGGATGACTTGTATGTATATGCGTGGAACGTCTACTATGTATTTTCTCCTCAATTCTTAGTAAAAGTTTCGTACGTGATACTCCTGTGCGACATTTGTCGTTCTTAAGTAAATTAATGATGATTCACGAAATATGATTCGGACGAAATACGGTTTCAACATCTTGAGGGTTGTAACAGCAGTGAAAGGTTTCTAGCATACTTACGGAAAGTTTATAAATGTTAATATAGAAATTTGCATTACATTGACGTCATTTCCGAGGACATTTTAGATCACTGATCGGACAGAATATTCAGGGAAGCTTAATGTCAAGGTTACGGCAACAGTAATACGACCTTAATAATTAAGGTTGTCTTATATTTGATGTAAGGTTTATGTTGTCTGATAAAGAGTAGTGTAACACTGTCAAATATTTTACCTAGTTTAATGTTAAGTTTAGTTGCAAAGTACGAACTAGGACTTGGTTTGTTGAACTAAATGTATAACAAAATGAATTACTATACATTTAGTTTAGGTAACTAAACTTTGCTTGAAATTACCAAACATTTTTTTCAGTGCAAAAATTGTTAAAAATGGTATTAGAATCCCCGAAGTTATGGAAATCATCAAATTTATGGTTAAAACTGATTGATAAAAATATTATAGAAAATGTCAAAGGAAAAATAATTTTTAAATTTTACTTTCTTAAACGCATTTATGATGTACAACATTCGCAAATATTGACGAAATCCAATAGTATGTATTGAGGGTTTTATAACAATATTTTACACAAGATGAATTTTGTTAAAAATTTAAATAAAATTAATCAAAGGACGCGTAGAAATACTTCCTTGCAAAATGTTACAGGAGCAGGTGTCATTTTAAGGACTACTTTTTTAGTGAGAAATATTGTCATTATTTATGATGAAATTATTCCACTTTTTAAAATGATTACTATAAATAAATAATAAATTGATAGGCCATCTATTAAGTTACTATAAAAATTACTATAATAAAAAATAGCAATTTCTATTATAATGAAAATATATTCTCAGAATGCCAATATAAGTATGGTGAAATTTCCAAGAAAGTTTTTCCTCATATAATAAGTTACATTAACAGTTCTTTATTATTGTTAAAAAATTCTACTGAAACTAAAAATAAAATAAATAACGTGAAACTTTTTTAAACATCCGAAATTTAATATAATATATAAAATTTGTATTTTGATATTTGATTGAATATCGGATTTAATTTTCTATTATAAAATTGGTTTTGAATGTGGAAAACGGTCTTGGTGACAATATCAAAAGATAAAACACAAAATTATTAATTTAAAGGCCCTCTTTACCGGCTAAACGTCACAGAAAAGTTTCAGTAACGTTTCGGAAATCGTAAATGTCTCACCTCGAAAACTTTTCGAATATAAAATTTAATTCTAAAATCCTCTTTTTATTATTTTAAATAAGGGAAACAATTGTTTTTTAAAGTTACAATATAGTAAGTAAAATTGTTAAAAGTGTTAAACTGCAAGATACAATTATCCTTTTTTTTTTCTATTTGTAATATCATAAGATAGATTTCAAACGTTTCTGAGGTAGGACATATACGGTTTCAGAAACTTTACTGAAACTTCACTGTCACGAAACGTTTAGTGGGTATTCTGTCAAAACCCGGGAAAAAATGGATTAGATATAATTACATCTGGATCAGATATAATTATATCTGAATCATGTATGATTATATCTGGATCATATATGATTATATCTGGATCATATATGATTATATCTGGATCAGATAT
>JAPYZR010002077.1:0-18270 GCA_030522945.1 Trichopria nigra
AATATATTTCACTTATTGCATTTTTCGCCGACATATATTTTATATGGTTGAAATATATGTCAAATATATGTTCGGATATATTTTTTTTCCATGCGGGGTACGACCCTCTGATGGAGATAAAAGTATTTTTCTAACCATATAAAGTATTATTCGCAATGATGTAATTGTAATTGATAATATTGTATGAAACAATTATCAAGTTTGTTCTTTGTTTATTACCTTCTGTTGATTGATTTTACTTACTATTTAAATAGTGTGCTAACAGTTTTTTTATTTGTAATTTCTTGGATAGTCTACTGCAGCTCGGTATGACAAGAAATCGTTAGACGTATCGCCTTCATAAAAATCCCTTGATAGGTTTCCAATATACTTTGTGCGTTCTAACAATACGGCTTCTAGATTTATGCTATATTGTTTTCTTAAAACCTTACAAAGCCCTCTCGCAGTTGTTACAAATCATCTGAACCGCGAAAAAAGGAACGCTTTTTATTTCAATATCAAACACTTAACCGTCCCTTGTTGCAGCATACGGGTACAAATATCGAATAATACATTTCTAAGAGGAAGATTTAAAATTGATATTATACGAAAAAGTCTTGAAAATCTGAGAAATAATGTGTTTTCATTCAAAACGCAGGTACGAGTCCCTGGAAATATTGTAATATTGTTTGGTTTTATATATTATTTTATTCCATGATGATATAAAGTGAATTTGCAACATATCCGCTCACATGTTTATCTGAAATGTTTGATTCAGATTTGTATTGCATTGTGATGACAATGAGTACAAAAGCTACCCAGAATCGTCAAGATAGCATTATCATAATTTGTTATTTTTACATTTTTCGTCGAGGAAAAATATTTCATTAAATAATTGTACGTGTTTGGTTGATGAATTTTTCATTGTATATTGATTATACGAAAAATATGTTTGCAGGAGAGTACGCCAATATATGTTTATTCTAACTGTATCAAATTCTGTGTCAAAAAGTAGAAACCGTATAATACATATGCATTGGCCGGAGCACGATATACGGATAACAATTGGAATGGCTCTATATATATATATATATATAGGACCGTTTCGAATGCATTTCCCGTTCCAGCCTTTATTGTGCGTTAAACGGTCCTGAAGAATTCGGGTTGGGGGTTCGGGTCTTTCATTGTGCTCCGACCATATGGCTTTTCGCATATTACATTTCGCAACTTCCGCTGTATTGGGTTGACTTTTGTGGAATTTCGAAACAATATGGGTGTGAATTCCTGCTAGTATGAATATTCAGATGTTATCCTCATCCCTGCGTAATACACTGGTCTTTCTCTAATTAATCCGCGACTAAAAAATCTTATAAATCATCGCTCCCTTTTTCCCATTATGGACAAGTACATATCATTACGCATATAAAATCATAATGAAGAAGATCGATTAACATATATGTACATATATTTGATCGATCGATTTCCTCGGTGTTTAAAAGCCTTTGAAATGTCAATTCAGGCATGGTATAGGTATTATTCATTTATGCCGTCCGCTAAATACCGATCACGAAATATACTGTCACTTTAAACCCCAGTCAAGATCGCATATTTTTTATATAATATAATACTTGACGTAATATATACTTGAGTAATTGACAATGTTAGGCATTAAAAACATCATAAAATTTCATACCGACTATCTGAAATTTACAATGATAATTTGTTGAAGAGATTTTGTATTTTCATTCTTGAAAAACTTTAAAAACTTGAAGTTTCAATTTCTCTTGATTTTAGGATTAGATGATCAAAGCTACACATAAATTCATCGAAAATCTAATCAGTTATGTATACAGTTCCATCAGTTCAATTAAAAGAGGTAATTGTATCGTAACTCTCTCAATATCTTTGTAAAACTTCTATATTATAGGACGTAAAAAGTCGGTATTAAAATCCCACCTCGGGATAAGATACCGTTAAAATAAAATGTTAAATTTATTAATCTCAAGCGTCTATAAGTTAGGAATAATTCAGTGAAGTAAAAATATGTTAAACCGTGAAAACTCCGATACTTACCATCTGGTTCTTCTATTGAGAATCCACAGGTCTTGATGAAGAAAAGTATAAAGTTTGCGAAGAGTCGACATGGAACGCAATCGGCCTTGGCGATTTTTCCAGCAGATGTTCGACTGAAGTACTGGGAAGTTTAGCAAAAGTTTGGATGGCACCATCGAGCGATTGTCCCGGTTAAGAAGCAGTGAAAACTCTAGAATTTGTATACATAATGCATTTTCTTTAAAACAAATAAACGTTACTTCAGGGACAAATGTACTTATAGCGTATATTTATAATATTTATGACGTTTTTGACATTACTGACAGTTCTGACCATTTCTTAAGTTTCCGATGTTTCTCTGATGTTTCTGTCATTTCTGACATTTCTGGAATTTTTACGCTTCCGACTTCAAAAGATCACGCGAGGATATAGATTATAGCAATAGAATATAAAATATAGAATATAGAATAGAACGTTTAGAATGAGAAAATAGTTCTGACGTTTCTAACGCTTCCGATAGTACTAACATTTTTTACATTTCTAACATTTGTGACATATCTGATATTTTTGGCAGTTCTGTCATTTCTGACAGTTCTGACAGTTATGACAGTTCTGGCATTTAGAACCGTTGATATTTTTTTTACGTTTATGACGTTGCTGTAATTTCTAAGATAGTCCTGACAGTCCTGACAGTTTGGACGTGTTTGGCGTGTTTGGCATTTTTGGCATTTTTGCCATGTTTGACATTTCTGTCCTTTAGAGATACAATATGAATTAAATGTTAAAGATAGAAACAATGGCATATTTTCTGCGTAAATAAGTACAGAAATAACTACACAGAATTTATATTGTCATTATATTTGATAGAAATAACTTTAATTTTAAAAGAAACTGCCACAATAATGTTGTTGGTATAAGTACGTATACTATATTACTATAAATGATTTTGATTGATATTTTAAAATGTTTCATATTTATTTCAGTGCATTTAAATGTTTCCAAATTTATTTTTCCAGTCGGCAAAAAAGCGAGTTTGAAACGCACTTATTGTTGGGAAGCGGGAAATACGTACCAGTGAGCATTAAAGTTGAACGCCGGTTTCGTTTTTTAATGCTAAAAAAAAGGTATGCGTTTCCCGATTCTCCCCTAAGTAGCGCGAAATCAATTTTTTTGAGTTTCATAGAAGCTACGCTCCATGGAGCAGAAGCTCGAACTTGCCGAAAAAAAAAATAATAATAATAATGGTCCATGTGCACTACGAAACTTCAAATTTATAATTACTTTATTCCCTGCTGGGGAACGCCTTGTTGCTGTGGTGTCATTTAAATGTCGAATCAGCGCTCGCGAAACAAAACACATGGAAATCCATGTATTTCCTTGCACACGTTCGAGTTTTGTCCGACCCTTCACCTCTTTATTTGTCTGTCAATCTGTCTATCAATTTCTTCCCCTGTCTGTCTGTCTGTTTACACTTTTATTTCAATAATTAACAAGGTGAAGGGTTGAAGCCAACGCGTCGTTTCTGTATATACTTAGAACAAATATAATATAGAAACGTTAATTTATTTCGTGGTTCACGATTGGTTTCAATTTATCGATTGATTTTTTTCAAAACATTAATAAACAACAAACGTCGTAAAAGGTAATTTATTTAATGTATTTCCCTATAAAGCTTTGATCCACTGTAAAAAGCATGCTTAATCTATAATTATATACATATAGTAATGTAAATACGATGCTGTTACATAACGGAAAGCTGTCATCAGCAGAGTGCATCATATTAAACACGGAATCGCTGATGGGAACTATAGGTCATTATTAAAAATTACGTCATATTTCGTTAAAAAAAAAAAAATAAATAATGATAGCACTCGAGGTTTATGCATATTGCAAGGAACAATCCAATTGGAATAAAATTTTATATAACATAGGACTTTCTTATTCATAGAATTATAAATATTGCTAGTTTATATTGATTTGCCAAAATTCCAGACATCGAAAATTAATTAATCTGTCATTTCGTAGACGGATGGCAGTTACTTTTGGTATCAATATTTGTATGTAATTTTAGTTGTGCATATAATTGTATAATTTCCATTATTATCTGATTATTATAGCACGAACTGAGATAATTAATTAACTAATAAACGAATACATCCATTCAGTATTCACTGCATACTATTTTAGCTCCGTACAATACGAATATAATTTATAAATTTAATAAAAATTGACAATTGCTAACCCCGAAATCCAACAAATTAGACACTTTATACTGCTTGTATAATCAGTAATGGGAAATCCAAGAAATCACATAAATGTGCTAACGAATAAAAGCGCGTTTAATAAACTCAGTTTTTCAAAGCAGAGGTATAATAGAGGTCAGGTCAATGTCTTGGCGACATCTGTATCTAAATCCACGACCAAGAAGAAGTTTTATTACTTTTCAGGCACTTGTAGCAGATCACAAAAATAATTATCAGTGACGTCACTATAGTTTCTTTTTTCGAGTGGCCCTGTTAAATAGAGAGGGAGAGAAAAGGACAGTATGAACATTAAGTAAGCGAGAAACTCAGTTACCGAGTAGCGCGATTTTTATAAGTATAGTTAAATTTGCACTGGTCAAAGTTGGTGCTTGACGCAAAACAAGGGGTAGGAGAACTGCAACGGCACATAAAGCACGATGAAATGGTATGTCCGTTTCGACTCATTTTTGCCAACAGTGGTTCGTTTTCAAAAGAACGCCAGTTTTCCAAGAAAAAGACGATGACCGTGTACCCGACAAGTCAGTGAGACCATCATTGACTAGGGATCATTTTCATTGATGACTGTGACCGGAGCGATTATCGGTCTGAAAGGGAACTGAGCAATCAGCAAGGAGTTGGTAGAATTAGAATTTATGCATCTTGGTATTCGACAATACGTTGAAGTCGTGGGTGAGTTTCACCTCCATTTTTTTTTTAATCCATTTGAAACGGACACTCTTCTCACTCCCTAAATTTGTGTGTCACTTCGTCAGATGAAATTTATATCGGGATGGTCAACCTGACTTTCTGCGCCACGTGTGCCTGTGACGACTCTCTCCTGGGGCCAAGGTGCATTTGAATCCAAGGAGAAGAAAATTAGACAATCTAACGGCGGTAACCCCCTGTAATCCCTTTTGAATATCAAAGAGTTTTCAACTTTTCAATGTGCCAAACCTGAAAATCTTTAACATACACACACATACACACATATATATATATATATACAGATATAATTGTTGTTTTCGATATATACATAATGTTAAGTTTAAAATTATTATTAAATGATATACAATCAATGTGATCTATAAATATAATATTCTAGGTATTCTACTTAAGAAAATCTCATGATAAAAAAGAATCGTGAAATTCACTTAAAAAGAGTTCTTCAAACAAATTCCATTATGTTGGTAAAGTTTGAGGTTTTTTTTGTATGCTAACAGATACTACAATACTTTAACATTTCCAAATCGTAATAACAATACTTAATTTCAATAGTTAGACATGCAGATTACTCGTTATTTATCTGCAAATACGAGGTTTTGAAACGCCACCCTTCGACTAGTGCATTTCGTTGCTGAGTCTACGTAATCCGCTTATAAGATTTGGTATCATACTTCCAAATTGATCGACAAAATTTAAGATGTCACATTTACAGTCAATTGAGCGATTTATATATTTTTCATACCGACTTTTTAATAAATATTTTAAAATCATTTTCGTTACATATCGCCTTGAAAGTTTTCGTGTCCTTCAAATTTTTCGCGCGAATAAAAAGCAATACTACCACATATAAGAAGATGTGCAATGCTTGAAAGAACCCACGAAGTCTTTGTAAAATCTTCAATGTATGTGAGAAAGTCTCGCCAGTGGTCTAAAAGTCGAGGCCAAGATCAATACAGCATACGCCGTTAAACACCGAATAACCAGCAAGAAAGCACAGTCTATATTAATAATATAGAATAAAAATTATTTTTAATTTTCATTATTTTTCAAGGCCGTAATATCTACTATCGAAAAATATCATATAATTTCTTATATTTCAAAACCTTTTATATTTTATGAATCAAAATTTTTTCACATAAGGCGTCTCACGTTTAAAGGGAAACGTTTTCGTGATTGAGAGGCTGTCTAGCTAGCACATTTCGTGATTGATCGAGCCTGTGACACTGAAATCAAATTGAATGCTTCGTTAGGGGTCAATGCAAACATTGTGCACAACATTCAGTGTGGATCTTGCCATAGGTTTTTTTTTTCATGTCAAGCTGCATATGCAAACACGCATGTTTTTCATGTCCGGTTGCATATGTAACTTTTTAACATTCATTGCATTGTGCCAAATTTACATTTAAACCGATTTCCAATTGAAATCAACTAGAAAGTTAAACGAGGAATGTTTAAACAGAGAACATCCGGATTTCTTTTCTGATCTCCAAAATTGCATCTTTCCGAATGCAACATTCCAGATCGAATAAGATCTAATTCAATTTCTCATATTACCCGAAACTCGTCCTCATTTAGCATCTAAAATAGAAAGTCCTATTATTGAAACGCTTTCTTTGTTAGAACGTCCTGGAATGTTCCAAGATAAGATTTCATTCGGAATAATCAAATAAAACATTTAACTCGTAACTCCATAACTAAAGTACGGAAGTTTAATGTAATCAGTAATAGAGAGACATGAGATGCAGATGTATGTGCGTTTAATCGAGTCAATGAACTGCTGACATAAATTAACATCCCTTTGAATAGATAAGTATACCGATGTGTATGTATATCTTTATAAAATACTGATTTTTATATTAAATTTATTTTAAACTATGACTTTATCAATAATATTGTACTTAATAATTGCTCTTTAATACATTTACATACATAATTGATTCCATTCCATATTTATTATGAAATCAAATAAATTTAAGACCCATACAATGGTATAATTATAAATTAGTGATTAATTTCTTGATCCTTCTATTTGATAAAATTATTTTCTTGGAATTTACTTATCCTTTTAATAGATCCTAAATTCCAAGAAAATAATTTTATCATACAATGGTATATAGTATATTATGTAACGAGGGCGAAATTATCAATTTTTACGCGTGTGAAGTTTGCCAGTCCAGTGCATTTGTCACATTTGCCACTACGGCCCCAGTGCGTAAAATCGATTATCGCGCACGGAGTGTTAAAAAATCCTTTATATCACGATTTCCAGAGCGTCTATTTGATTAACTTGAAAACTGTTATTCGGGGGTCGATGATTGCCAATCTAATCGTGTAATTTAGTACTAACAATGATAGATTCAATGTCCTTAACGATTTAATACCCAGTCAACCCCAAAGTAACAGTTATGTAAATGTTTAAGGAACAAATAACCATGGTCTATTTGTTACTTGTTGCGTTTTCTAACGCGCTTCATGTAATACTTTCAGTCATATTTTGGATTCTGGATCCGCCATCTTGAATCTATCCACCAATCTCGAAAATCTCCAAACACCAACTTTTCAGTAAATTGGGTTTTGGTCCACGATTTTATCAATGCAAAATAATAACTGTAACAAGAATTAAAAATGACCGAATTTTTTAAAAATTTGGGCTTTGGTGGGGTATAGTTATTATACATAACCTATACAATCCTTAAAATGACACCGGTGGAATAATAGTAATAATAATACTGGACGTTTAAAGTTATAGTTTACACTTGTATTTTCAGTGTTAAATTATGTTTGCTGTAGGTAAGTGAAAATATTTTGTTTTCGAAAGTTCTCATTCCAATTTAATGAAATTTCGATCAATCACGTGTCTCTTTGGAAATTGTATACGTTATAGAATTACCCTACTTGAGCCCTTATTTCATTTTACACTTTTCTTGTTGCGAGGATCGGTCGGTACTACTTTAGACTTCTGTGAAAGAATAATAAAAATAAATATTGATTTAAAAAAATACACCAAAAATATCGTAAAACTGAATATCTCCGTAGAAAACATATACAACTGTAAATTGACAGAAACGTATATAATTGATTGCGATGTAAATTATTCAAATACATAAAAGCTCATGTCGATATGTGCTAATTGAGTTTTACAGCAAATTTTTCATTTATAAATAAACGTTGGACATGAGGAATCACTCGTTAAATGTCTATTATATTATTTAATGTAGTATTTCATGCTTGATTCGTTGAAAAGTAATCGTATTTTAAAAACCAGGCGAAAATATCGGAAAGACTTGAAAATGCCCGCAGGCAATGGCCCGTAACACGTCTTTATTATGAAAGAATCGCAGTAAAATAGCTGAACTCCTCGGTAGACTATTTGTCTGAGTTTGGTACGTGGCCGAGAATTTATTACCACGGGACTTGTTATGTGTTTGCTCTTTGAGTCTATAGCGAAAACCCGCCGGCACATTGTTTTTTAAACGTGCCTGTGCAAATATATCGGCAAGCGATACCGTGTAATGTCTACAACGTCTATGGCTCTCAGTTTTATTGCTTAACGACGACAACGACTTAATTTCAATACATTACTTTGCAAGCAGCAGCATCATAATATATTACGAGTGTTAATGAAATTGTATTCTTAACTTACATATATATATATATACATATATATATTGATTTATACGAGCAGAGAAGGTATAATTGTATAATTCAATAGGACCTATACTATTTTTCTTACGAATAGTTTTTTTTAATTTCTTCAATTTTATTATATTTTTTTTTTAATTGTTAGAAACATTTTCTTGAATGACAAATTATTTAACTAAAAGTGAAAAATCATGATCGAAACCAAATCGATATTTGCTAGGATTAAATTATCGATTTAAAAAACTTATATAGGAGTACAGGAATAGCTTTGTACAATATTGACAACTTTTTTTTTCGTGATAGCAGAATATCCTGCAGTTATTGTTATGAATTACTCTTTCCAGTGCGAAAATTACGATATTTTCACAAATGATTAGCGGCATTTTTGTTGATATAATGTATAACTTCTATGATCAAATGTAAGTGATTTCGGATTCATTTATAGTACATTTAAAAGATGTATAATTTTTAAATCTGTTTGAAGGTATTCTATGCATTCGTATAATGAAATACAATATTGAATTACTGTAATACTGGATTATTGAAGTAATTCAATACTGGGTTTCAATATTTTCTTTGAATTATTATTACTCTGATCTGTCAAACTGTTATAAATTGAACGAAATTTCAATCTTAAACAGAATCGAACGTAAAAATTATATATAAATTTAATAATATAAAATCATATAAATAATTATTTATTATTTCATGATAAAATTGTGAAATATTATAAATGAAATCTTATAGTAATGAAATACTGTAATGAAATACTGCTTTATTTTAGGTCAAAAGGGCCTGACAAAGAAAGAAACGTTCTACTGAATTCGGCAAGTAGAAAATTATCTGCTTCAAGATTTTACTTAAAAATGCAGATAAAAACAAACTTTTCTCTATGAAATTTCATATATCAAGTCGTTCCTTGCCGAAACAATGAACATTATAGAATTTAAGTTTGATTCACGCTGTACCGAACATCTGAGCTGATTTGTAAAGTATATGGAATATTAAAATAAAATCTTTAATTTTTTGTTCGCTACAAATGTCTACTACTGATTATATAGATACTAAATGATATATTATTATTATAAAAAATTACATAAAGATTGCAGAAAATGCAAAAGTGCAAAACTTTGATCATAGTGCCAACTATAATTCATTGAAAAGCAACAATTCAAGGTTTATTTGTATGTAATTTTATGTTTGATCCAACACGAATAACAATGTATGTTGAATGTAATTTGTTGTCAGTGCAAACAAGTAATTTTGTAAAACAAATCTATCATCACTAGACAGTTGATAAAAGTAGAACGGGTCAGATTAGATCATAGTTGAGTTTTGAATTAACTTCATATCTTAATTCTGAAAGGAGTTCATTTTTCAGATCATTTTTGCGAACATTTTGATTTAGTTAGAATTTACATTTAATATTCTAAAAAAGTTTTGCGCGAGTGTTCTCGTCAATAGATATAGTTAAAGAGGAGGGAAGATAATAAATTTTAGGGTTTGATGTATATATGAATTTTATATATATATATATATAAATTGTATATTATCAATTATTTAAAATTTATATCGTATACGCCTCAGCTTTATTTCAAGTTTTAGTTGCACGTGCAGGAAATATCTCTTACTTCAATGGTATAAAGGTGTATTCAAACTTCACCAACAATGTCTTCGTATCTCTTCGTTGAGTATTGTCAACATTCAACGAGCATTTCTTTTAGGCTTTACGTGCCGGCGAATGTGCGTGCACTAATTTAACGTCGACGGTATTGAATACAGAATGAAGTATTGATTGTATTGGAAAATGGCCTTTTATCCTCTATTCCCTCCTTTGAATTGAGTTATCAGCCTCATGGAAAAGGAGAGTGAATATAAAAACTATACTATGTTAATATTAAAACATTCTAATATATCGCAAATGAATATTTTTATATTAAAAACAAAAATAATAATAATTAATATTTTTGATAATCTCAACTTTAGATCTCTCTGAAATACCTATTTTATGTTAGGATTAATTCTAAAGAGTCATTTTTTATTTATAATACAGAGACGGCAAAGCATGCGAAAGGTGCAAAAATCAATCAGGGTCTCCAGCTTCCTATATCGAGTCTATTCAGTCAGGATTATTCCCGAAGGATTTTGCAAAGAGTTAACGTAAATATTTTATATACGTATGATATTTTTTGTTCTTTGCTGTATAAGCTAGAAATGTTCTCGTATTACTTGCAGTCTATTCTAATTTTAAGCCATATAAATATCAATTCGAAACGAAATTTGAATTATATACTCGAGTCAAGTAAAAATAATTTAGTAGGTAAAGTGCGATCGCCCTATATATCTCACAAAGAGTATAAAATGCCATGTATAAGTTATTAAAAATTCGACGAAACTTGTAAAAGAAATATAATGCAAAAATACAAATAGAATAATCATCATCGTTTTTGTACTTATCATCGTCGCGTTTTTGTCCTCATTATCGTCGTCGTCATTAACATCGTCATTGTTATAGACATTCTCGCAATTAAATATCGTGAATTGCGATTCACGATTAGATACGGTAATTCTTGATATCACCCGGTTTATGTATAAAAAACACTAATTATTGGTACAAGTAGTTGAGTCACCGTTGAATAATAAAATATGTAAGGGCACTCATTTGTATTTCAATGTAATCAGTATATATACACAGTTACATACACAAACATTAGTTTTTATTACTGAAATCATATAATCACCCTATAGTTGAAATTTTTTTTTATCTAGTTTTTTGTTTTACTTTTTTGTTTTACAAAGAGGCCAGAAAAACTGGGCAGAAACTGGTGTCATTTTCTACTAGGGAAATACACTTATTAAAAACTCCATATATTTACAGACTCAGCTGCATACTTTAAAATATGAGGAAGCGAACATTAATTTCGGCAACCGTTGCATTTAACGGGTTCTAAAATTACTCTGTTAAACTATATTTTAAAACTGCGTGATATTAAATTCAATTTATCGCATTATATCCTACCTATTAATTACCTTTCTGCTGAAAGAAAATGACTTCCCTATAATGCCAGAATACTATACCCGCATGCGAAACATGTATTTCAAACACCCGCTTCGCGTTATTCGCAGTAAACATTATTGATACATAGCCGTTGCACAAATTATAATGTCGGCCAAATCTTTTAAATAACGTTGCAGAAACAAGTTTTGAAAGAAAAAGAGTCAGCGACTTTAATAACATCTTCAAGTCAGATTAATATTGACATGGTGGAAAGTATACATATATATGTATATTGGTACTGCTTTTTGTGAAGATTTCATCTTTTAAAGTCTTCGAAAATGGCATAACCTAACTAAAAAAAAGTCCTCGCAGAAATTCAACAAAAATCGATATTAATAACGTTCCCAAAAAAAAAGAACCTTCGAAATTAATCACGCCATGTATTGCAAAATTGTTCGTGTATCGTAATCTTACCTACGTATCCGGAGTAGACATATAAAAGTTAGAACTTGAGCTCGCAAAATCGCCACCACGACACTCGATCCTATTGCGCGATAAAGTTTAACAATTCGCCCTCTACGAATTTGAAGAGCTTATCGGGACTCCACGCAGCAGTCGGAGATTCAGATTACTTTTTCTCTTGGTCACGAAAGACTTATATATTTTCATTTCCAAATAGATTTTTGTTTCAGTGTATTATTGCGAATATTATTGATGTTGTTCACTCTTTTCTATAATTTATAATATTTACTGATAGTTATACACACATACATACTTTCTATTTATATATAGAGTTACATATATTTGTACAGGGCTCCAGTGGACGAGATCGCAGTTTCATTTTTAATTTCTAGCATCTGTATAATCTAAGGTAATCAATTTTAATTGAAGTATGGTAAACAACCCGCTTCCCCATGTTCAATTTTCTTATATTCATCAAGTAGATTGATGAATGTAAAAAAGTTGGCCCATCCTATATGTATACACTCGATAATCCGCCTGCGTTATGTACATATATAACTAATATCAATTACCACTGTAACACTGAACTTATTTTTTTAGTCACGAAATTATATTAACTGTTATTAATTCGAATCTCTAAGATAATTTTATTTATCCACAATAATTTAATGTTCGTTTTAATTTAGTAATAAAATATAAAAAATTTATGTGGCGGTGGAAATATGACATCCAATTGAATTGTTTATAAGTTTCAGTTATATACAGTATAGGTCCTGCCAAAATCTAAATTGTCCTAATCTGTATTACCTCCTCCATCTTTCTGCCCACCACAAGCAACGTGATTTGTGATTTGCGGTTATGAAAAGCAATTTAAAATAGTCGTGGGCCCAAACTGGTCGGGCCGTAATGACTGTTCCTTTGGTGATGAGATTTTAAAGATCTGTACAGGGAGTCGACACGATCTAAAAACAAACAGTATAGATTTGCACAGGGCCGACTGTTCCTTTTTAATAACTTTTAGTACTTTTATATATTAAAAAATTATAAGCACAAAATAAAGCGTGATTGACGTGCGACTTTCGTATATTTCGAAGATATTCCAAATCTTGCTATGGTTTGGTAAAACGTATTGATCGTTGAAACGATCAATAGTCTTTGATAAAACCGTAAGACCTGTCACGAAGCGCGGATTTACTCATCAAATATAAACTCATCTTTGTATTCAAATCTCGTGCAGACACATTTTAGTTGCTATTCCTGTTCACACCCTTCTGGCTCCTCACGTGCTGCAGCTACAAAGAATATCTTCTGCCAATTTCACAATGTTATCTGTTCGCGTTTCCTTTCGACCACCTATAGCTATTAGTTTTTTTATTGGAAGATTCCGTTTAGGGAGTAAAAAAAAAGGTCGTCTAGTTTTACGATTAATTGTACAACTAGTAATTTGATAATGAAAATCATTCTTTGAATTATGAAGAATTTCAATTTTCTATGGGCAAATAACAAAGATGTCCCGCATGAATGATAATATTTATAACAATTGAAATTCAACGAATCAAAATAGCATTTAATTGTAGTCGTAGGTTCAAGTTAATACAGAGAAAGTTCAACGTTGTGCACACGTCAGGAAATTAAGTTTGAAATGCTGATCAACGTATCTCTGACTACGAGCATATATATGTGTATAGATTAAACACTTTATGCACAATAGTCTACCTTGCATGAAAGTGCAGCCATTCGGTAAACGCGTCCGACGGCGCGAGAAGCAAAATGACATTTGATCACAAAAGCATTCCAAGCCGCGTTATTACAGTCAATGAATTTCGCAAATTTGGTCATACTATCCAAACAAAGAATTTGGTTACAATTTAAATATAAAATAAACAGTAAAATCTAAAATTTAAATCTGATTTTCATTGTTTTTTGAATGTAAAACTGTTCATCTATAATTTCAACTCGACCGTCGATGATGTTTCGTGCGAAACCGGACCAACAAGGACCGTTTTGCTATTTCACAATAGGATAGGAAAATGTTTATATAGAAGATGAAAAATGATGATAAATCGGTAGAGCGAAGTGATTAGTTCTTTACTGGCTCACGTAAGGGAAAAAGCCTGTATGCGTAAAAAACCCTTAGTGCTTTTACATCAGCCGACTTGATCGGCGTGAACGTATTTTGTGCAACTGCTGTTGCTGCGGTTTGTCAATGGCTTCTTTGAGAATTTACGTATTGTTATGCAACCGTTGTTGCTGAGTTTTGTACAACCATTGTTGCCGAATATATTTCTTTTTCTCGCGACCGTTTTCGATGGAGAAAAATGTTTTGGCCATGTTCGCGACTCGGTTATTAATTTGAGGCGATGTCGAAGAATTGCACCCGAAGTCGCGACGATGAAGCGAAGAAAACTAAACTGAGAGGAGATTACAAAATGTTATGCTATACATTATTTTCGCTATCGCGTATGCACATGTCCTTCGAACTCGTCCTCAATCATTGGCCGAGATTGCCATGAATCCCGCTACACAAGATGAAATATGAAGTACAAATGTAAGTTTTTTCAGATTTCCATGTGCGACAACATTCCTGTAGTCTCTTTAGTTGCGAAAATTGTTCAAGATCTTATTGTTACGAGAATGAAAGCACGAAATGAATGTCTAAACTTGCTTATATTTTAGAAAAGTCGTCATATGATTAGCGGGTTGTTTATAAGCAGCATAATACTACTCCAGTAGGTTTTCCATTTGATGGATAATGTATATTATCTACAAGAAATGGATACAAATGTCCCCTTCTTCCTCATAACTTAGAGTGAAAGTGCTTCTTTTTCATCTCTATAATTTATCTGCTTCTATTTGCACAGTATTGATGTTAATAATTCCCTGACGTACTTCCTTCTATCGATCTTGGTAACGAATATAGCCGAGATGGTATTTTGTGTTTGTTTACATCTCAAATGTTACAAATGAAAAAATATATATATTTGACGTATTCGTCAACTGACTTTATTAACTTCACAACAATGTCAATAAACGAACTTATAGTTACGATCATTGTAAATAAAGAAAAGAAAAACACTTCTCCCTGGTAGAAATTAATCGTGTCGTTGTATCGATTCTGTCTAGATTTCCAAGAATAATTACTGATTCTAAACGGGAAAACTATGTAGTCCCAATATCCGCAGGTAGATGCCTAATGTATATAGGGACAAGATAATAATCATTGTACAGGATCTAAACAGAATCTGTCCAGTTTTTATCTAGGAAAAACTGCATAGATTCAAAACCGTAAAATCTGTCATGTACCTGTCATTCTCTTCTCTTGCTTCATTATTCTCTTCTCTTTCTTCACGCCCTTCTTCACGACCTTCTTCACGACCTTTTCTACTTCTAAGCATAATTCCTCTCCAGATTTAATAATGGTTTTTCGATATAGGGCCTTTACAATATAATTCTACCAGGGCTCGAATAAACGATATTAATACTAAGCCTTCGAGAACACTGAGAATGTCTATTCTATTCATGGAAGATGGTATGGTAATTATGTTGGACAGCCAGATAAGGTAGTATTTCTCACATGCATTTCTTTAAACAAATTTGAAGATTTTATTGAGTTTGATAAGGGACGTGGCTTGAGTGCAGGGTTGAATGATCATTGGTTGATATTAAGGAAAAAAGAATATTTATCACGCTTAAGGTCTCATTGGCTATCCAGGCAACAAGTTTTTGTCTAAAATGGCTATTTCAATCACCTCACTTGCTCGAATAGGTCTATTCGCTGTAGTCGCTCTCATCTCTGCACTCGCCATGGTCTCAAATAGTATTTTTACTGAAACTGGCGCGCTACTGAGTACAGAGTTTGGCCATTTTTCAATTTAAATCACTGCATTTTGCCACGATTTAAACGCGAGCCGACTTTTCTTGGCATATTTTCTTCTTTGCAGTAATAACCTCGTTCGCATCCTTGGTGTAGAAACTTTTAACAATGTTTACTAAGCTTAAATATACAGTTTGACTCCCGACTGGTAGCGCCCTAAAGCTTCTTTTAGGACGCTTTTCCTGCTTTCGTAAAAGACGGGAAAGAAAAGCAACACGGAGGAAACTGAATCATAATATTGAGTTTGAGGCACGAGATTCTGTATATTTTGAGTTTATTACGTATAAATAATAGATGTACATCAGCAACGCAATTTATCATGCATAAACATAAGAAGGCCGACAGTTTGAAATGTCGGTAAAATAATTTGAAATTCCCTAGATTTTTAGTTTTTACCAAGATGTTGGATACATCTACATATTCAACGGCAGAAACTACATAACAGATTTCCCAAACGCAAGCTGCCTCTTATCATAGAACTTTGTGCAATATTTTTAGACATATTTATCGAATTAAGACTAGTAAATCATAAGGCCAATAATAAATGTCAATGAAAGAAATATTTAGATCTAATACGATATGCGAAGTAATCTAAAGGAATTCGGAATTACCCAGTAAAAGAATTTAAATCTTGAGAAACTACGAAATCAAGAAATGGAAAAATGTATAATGAATTAGATTTTTTTTTAATAATATATTTATAATCAATTATAAAAGCACAGAGCAAACAGATTTAGATATATAGTGCTTTTTTCACCCTTATATACGATTACAAGAAATTTATTGACTTTGCTCCTTTACATCCTTAATTTATTTACGCACAAAAATAAACTCTTTAAAAAGAAGTTTAAAACATATTTTCCTCTCTTCATATTTTCACTCATATTCCTTAATATCCTGGCATTCTTCTATAGTATGCTGATTTTGACAAGGCTTGTTAGAATCTCGACATCGCTATATAGTGATTCTTCATTCCCTGGCTTCATCCCCTGTCAAGCAGATAAACGTTAATTATGTTTGTTCAAAGCCTTTTTCAGTATTCACGAACCTACAACAATGTGCACTGAAATTCGAAAAATCCAATCTCAGTACGCGGATATCCTGTTTCACTTGAGTAATTCATGTTAGCGCCCCTTCTTCAATTTGTTTAGGGCGCTGTAGCGGAGGCAAATATAACTCACTCGAAGGGGAAACAATTTCTATTCGCGATCGCGTTTTTCTTACGTGTACTGGGATTACAATGCATATCATACAAAAAATAATATGTATATATATATAATTGGTATTTCAGTTAGAAGTGTGCAGTTTATTAAAATCCACGCAGAAATATTACAGCCTGCTCGTGATTTCAATTATATCCTCTCGACTGATTGTTTACGCGAGCGTGACATGGGGTTTGTATTTGTCGAAAGCCTGGAAATGACGAGATCGCAAATCTCAAGCATCTTGAATGCGAAACGATCCTTTTACTTTTGCTTCTTAAATTTCTTGCTTGCGTGATAATGAAGCCATTCTTTAGAAAAGATGTTTTTATGTATCTGTCAGGGCTATAATTACACGCTTTAATGAGTAAATCGAATGAATAGCATATATGTATATGTATAACCAAGTTTAAACAGTTTAAACCTTTAATGATTTAATTTAATTTTCAATTGTAATGAAGTTTAATAGTTAATTCTTTGTAGGACAGTAATTGGATGTTTGTCTATCTTAAATATCTATTATCTTATATATTTATTTTCCTGATTGTTTTTTTTGTAGAAAATTAACTTGGTTAGAATCGTCTACTTCTTGCGAACACCTTTTTTTTAATACATTTTATTGACCGCTTTTAATAACTTAGCAATAAAATTAAAATTTAGGTTAGATAGTCTTATTCCGGCCATTTTAGGTCCTCTTAAGAATTTATTTTATAGTTGAAGAATCAATAAAAGATCCGATAAGTGCTTGAAACAAAGCAGAAACTGAAATTTCGCTTAAAATTAATTAATTAATAAGTAAATTATTAAAATAATGACTGCTATCGTTGAAGAAATAAAATAATTAATATAGCCTAAATATTATTTTCTAAGAAAAATTTATATTTTTATAGACAGATATATATATCTTACATTCGTGTTTTTTAAAACTATATATTTTCAGCTAACTACATTGGTGATATTACTTATGAATTTAATTATTTTTTGGGAATAATATCTAGAAAGGACCCCGGATAAATCCTTATGGAAAATGGGTTTCGGTCAAATGCGCTGAAACTGTGCTATTTTATAGTTTTTGTCATGCCGATCAAAAGTTTT
>JAPYZR010002078.1:0-19615 GCA_030522945.1 Trichopria nigra
TTGCCTTTTTTGCGGTTTTTCGCGTCTAACTCATTCCGGTAAATAGCTAGCGAAATATCATATAAACAAAGTTGTAGAGCTTGAAAAGACGAAGAATTTTCACCCCCTCACGTTTCGTTTCGATAAAAATTGAGTCCATGGGGAGACGTTAAATCTTTAAAAATTGACGAAAACCGGATTTGACATTGATGGAGCGCGTTTTTCACTAATTTTCTGAGATTTAATGTCTCCCCACGGGCTCAATTTTTATCGAAACGAAACGTATGAGGGTGCAAATTCTGCGTCTTTTCAAGCTCTACAACTTTGTTTTTGTGATATTTCCGGAGCTATTTACCGGAATGAGTTAGACGTGAAAAACCGCAAAAAAGGCAATTTTTTCTATTTATGAGGCCATAACTAGCGAAATATTCATCCCAGATAATATGTTCTTAAATGAGAATTGTTGGGCTTGAAAAAATCTTTAAAATGCGCCCTCACTCGTTAATATACGTTGAAAATGAGCCGAGTTATTGCAAAAACAGTAATTTTTTTTCTAAACTTAATTTTGCTCCCCATTCAAATTCTTTGCGTCGGATTGAATTTTGGTATAGGACTGTTTGATTTCAAATTTCACGAAGAATCGCCTCCTGAAATTATATCCTCCAGTTTCATAATATAATAGAGGAATTTATCAATTTTTGTCTTAGATTGATTAATCAATGAATTGTATAAAATCTGTTTTGATATGTTACGATAATTATTAGAAAAGAGTTTTAATAATTTTTAACATTACGTTTTTACCCTTGCATATATGAATAAGATTATACATAGATACAATTTTGCGATCAGAACTAATTGTCATACGAGAAGATCTATAATCAGAATTTTGGCCAATTTAGATATAAAATAAAAAATACGAAATTGTCATATCACTTCATATATATCTATATATGCAGGGTTGTCTATTAGTATATAAACAATTCTATTATATTAAGTCAATACTTTGGTCTTTCCACTTTTAGCTCGATTTCTGTGCCCATGCTGGAATAAAGTATTCTCTTTTTATATTTTAACTCGTATTTTGACGTTATAAACATAAACGCTAATGTGATTGTACTGATAAACGCACAATTTATTTTTACAGTGCAAAAATATAAATCTATAAAAACAATAAAATAAATAATCGATAACGTTGTAATAAAAAATGTATATTATATCGTTTTGCGAAAAACAAGTCTGCATATACACTCAAATTGATAACTGAAATGGCAAATGTCACTTACATCACGATCAAGAATTTTAAAGACAGGCCAAGCAAGTGACAAGTTAGAAAAAGCGCAACAGGTCCGTATACACTTGCAAATGATAAAGTGTCTTATATATATATATATATAGTCTCCAGCCAGCTTACCGACACGTGAGATACAGCGCCGCAGGCTGCACCGTCGTCATATTCGGGAAATACTATGGTTGTGCGTGTGGAGATATCATCAGCTGGTGCTGCCATCTGAACACTGGAGGGAGTTTTAAATATTTGCACGAATCACAGGGGTCCGATCGAAGAGAAAAATCACATTTCGCGAGACGTTTTTTCTAAACTATTGTTAAAAAAATATTTTATTTTAAATGAACGTATATAGTTCGGAAATATAAGGTTAAAAAATATCCATCACGACGTAGCAATGAAGATACATTTTGTTAAAAAAAAAACTATAATTATTGCAAAAATCAATGATAAAAATAAAAATGACGTATTTAAAAAAATGAAACAATGTACAAAAATGCAAAATCATTAAATAAAATTTTACATATATTTTCCGAAATAAATTTCATTTATATAATAATGCGAGCCAAGTTATGCAGGTTGAGCTTCGTCGCTGACATATACTGTACAGTATTAAATTCCTGCAGCGCAACCTTTTTGTTTCAAAGTTCGGCGAAGGCGAAAGCGCAATACAATTACAAACCCCCTTTATATAGTTTCTAACTCGCTTCAATTCTACTTCTACGTAGATACATGTAGAAATATTCAATTGATTTCTCAACATTCATTTTGTGTTTCATTAAATAAAGTTGATTTTCTAAAATGAGAAATTTTCAAGATAATTTTATAAAAAAATAATTAAAAATAACAAGTATAATCTTATATTATTATTAATTAATTAATTCTATTTAATTTTCGTCAATATTTTTTAATATTTTTCTATAATTTTTTTTTTCTTTTATATTCTAGATTGACTGAAAATACAAAGAGTATAAAGAATTTGGAATTACTAAAAAACAGATAAACAATTGATTCAAAATTAATTAAAATTTATGTTAGTTAGCAAAAAAAAAAAAAAATGATAAAATTTTAATTTGCAATAGGTTTTATGGAAGTTTCAGAATCGTTACAGAAACTGAATGTGTATTCTACAGGAATATTTTTCAAATTTAAGGTTATGTAAAAAGCTATCATTTACGATATTTCAAATACATGCGAAAAAAGAGAAAATGTTATAATTTTACACTTTATTAAATATGAGATTCTTTTAGGTAATACCAAAAAAAAAAAAAAAAATATTTTTCTCCAGTTGTAAGGTCTAAATTGTCATTTTCCAATTATCGTTGCATTGAAACATTTAACAATTTTATGTTTTTAACACAATAACCCATTAAGTCCTAAAAAGATGTTTTTTTTTTACCATTTTTTTGACTGTCACTTTTTTTGTTTGCTAACGTAAGTATTATCGTATATACTTTCCTATTCCGTTCTTAAAATTGAAAAGAAAATGCGATAACAAAAAATAAGTATTTTTCAAATAAAATTTTTGATTGATCAACAATTTTGCATAACAATCGGATGATTTATTCTGATGACGTATTTATTAGTTTTTTGGGTTACTGATCACGTATCTGATGTTAAATTTGACAATGACAATAACGCTGTCAATTGTAATGATCACAATAACTACAAAAGGATGACAATATGATGATGGAGCCAAAGTAAGTCGAAAACTGTATAATTGCACCCACAAAGTTGAAAACGAAGGTTACATAAAATAATCAGGTTGACTATTGTCTATCAAACCATCGAAAATGATCCGATCAACAACTGACTAACAATACTGATGAATTTAAAACATCAGTACAAATTAAACCTCACAATGCATAATAAACTGATGATTGGATGTTCAAATAATTCTTGGTAATTAAAGTTGACATCATCAAAGCATAGGATGATAGTAGCTTTCATGGGACGCATTACTGTCATATCGATCGTCATTGTCATAATTACTACATTCTCGATACGACGTTTTCATGGAGAAGGTGATGTCAATGATGACGATGACAAATAATGATAATTATCGATCTTAATGACATTGATAGGTTTACCTAACGATTAAAATTACCTTCCATTCATTTTAAAAAATTACACAATTGCAATGTTTATATACTAATGATAGAGGGAAAATGATATACTCTAAATCACGCAAAACAAAATTTTCC
This sequence comes from Trichopria nigra, assembly GCA_030522945.1. NCBI lineage: Eukaryota > Metazoa > Arthropoda > Insecta > Hymenoptera > Diapriidae > Trichopria > Trichopria nigra. The sequence goes on from JAPYZR010002078.1 coordinate 3,469, forward strand.
TATTCCAACACGCGAAGTCATTCCGTCGATAAGCTAGAAAAATCTGGCAAGGAATTAAATATATATGCGTGCATGCAATGCAAAAAATATTGGGGGTGCGCCTCTACCGGTCTTTGTTTTTTTTTGTTTTTTTTTTTGTTTCATTCGAGTCTCGTAATCTCCGAGTCTCACGAAATGAGAGTAGAGCGCGACCAAGAATCAAGGGAGAGTTCTCAGCGGTATGAACAAAAAACGAGACGAGGCTACGTATAACCGCACGAATTCCTGCCGTCATTATACGTCGACCGCAGCTTCGGAAGAATCGTCGAACGCATTACGAAGTCCAGAAGCGCCTGTTTCCATGGGCTTTCGAGATGTGGTGAGCAGCGATTCATTCCGATGCCTACACTCTGTGTATAGTCCGTATACACAGAGGGGACTTCTCGACGCTGAATTTCTCACCTCGATTAAACGAGAAATCACTTTGAGGAGGTTCTTGCAAATTTGTTAGTCTTCAAATGGAATATCATTTTTTCCCCTAAACGTGACCTAACTTTCTCTAAGTTCATCATCGTTGGCTTTTATACATTTTTGTCGAATAGGATGGAACTGGTTTATTCTGGATTGATTAAAAATATACACGATTTAAAGACGTAGGAGAGACAATGATGATGCTAATGGTCGATGCTGTCGTTCATCATCAGGCGATGATCGACGAGGATGACTATTATGGCATTCACGACGGTAATGATGAAGTTAATAGAGGAGTAATGTCGATGACGTAATGAGGTACCTTGGAGACCTTGATGTCCATGTCATGTTATCGATGATAGACGCCATGACGACGACAATGACGACAATGAAGATGTCCTAGGTGATGATAAAAATACTATGCCAATGACCGTAACGACACGCTGAAGCTACCATAGCCTAAAATTTCCAAGTAAACATGTCAAGCATGTTTAATTTCCTTTGGTAGAAATCTAATAACTTCTGTTGCCAAATGAAAATACTTCAGACAGGAATTTAAAGTACTCCAAAGATTGGACGTTTATCAACTTGAAGATTTACTTGACAGGGCATTACCCAATTAGCAGTAGACGTTCATTATACATCCATGATTCATCCATTCATCATATACGATAATTAGACATACATCGGATGTCCAGATATCTAGGAATACCCCATGTCCAGACTTACACGTATATTTAACCATCTATGCACGTCCAATTTTTGTCCATTAATTGGTTTAAAATGGTTGAACTTGCCAATTCCTGCACGCGATAAAGTAGTACAGAACAAATACAAAATCATAATTACCATAATGCGTCCCGGCAAGGAAGGTCTATATATCTGTCGTGACTGTTTAGAACCTAACGATCTGTTGCCATTGAATGAATTAATGTCCTGTGTGAAGCAATGGCATCAAGTGCATATATTACCCACTACACGAGTCGAAACAAAATGGAGGATAAGAATCACTTTTATACATTGTCTCGTGCAGACCCTATTGTTTCCCACACGTAGGACAATGACATAGAGACTCCATTCGCTGTTCGTTCCAGTAGTAAGGCTTCGTAGTCAGACCATGCCATAGACGCAGTCGACGCAGTAAAAGGGGAAAAGGTTTTTAGCGGTAGTGGAAAAGTGGAGGCGTAACTCGTGAGACGAACACGTACTTCCATGTGCATTGTTTACATAAATATCTGTAATGTACTGTATCTTGGATTTGTTCCATCCGGCTTTCTTTCATAGAGATGCAGAAGAATCATGGTGCAATCCCAATTACCATTGGACGATCAATCAGTTTTTATCCATTAGAAAACCTATTAACGTTTACGGCCATTGTACATCCGATGCACGTGCACAATGAAAGGCAGATGGGCATCCTGGCAAGTGACAACTGGCCTTACATTTAGACCAAGTTAAAGAAGGAATGTAAAAGGGGATGCGAGTACTTTTATGATACTGTTTGTCGAGTAGGCAAATTGATCATATCCTGTATCGTAGCACGTACGTCGGGTGTAGTTGATTCCCTGCACTGTGTCAAATAAAAAAAAAACAACTTCTTGCGCACCTGTGTTACAAGAGTATAGACCGGGTCGAAGAAAAAAGAAGGGGACATGCTCATTATTATCACACCGGATGGTAATAGGTGAGACGAGAAATAATCATCGGAAACTAAGCAACTACCGTGTAAGTCAAGGAGAACCGCGGGTCCAAGTATACCAGACAAAGCCGACGCGAGAATGGTCTACTGAAGGTATCCGAGATGATAAGAATTGCAGGTTTTCAGACCTAATACCAAGGATTAATATTCTGATTAATAAATGCCACGAGGCTACATTAATAACGACTCTTCAGAGATTGTTCATCTTATTAATGAACAGCCATTAGTATTCCAATATGAAAGTTAAGGTTGTGCCTATTTAAATAAGGAATACTTAAAAGCACCTATCCAGCAGGTCCCTCGCACGACTCTTCCTAGAAAAAGAGAAGCCCTACATCGAAATTTTCGTGGATGATTCCCCAGACCGAAACTGGGTAACCTACATAAACGCGGGCACACACATCCTCCGCCTAAAACTACAAATCGGTGGGTCCCTGTGCGGGAGTAAGTCTGACTCTTGAAACCTGTGCATACATATGTGTACACGTGGTGTGGTAATTTTGCCGTGTGCGTGAAAATCATTCGGTCCGAGAGTGAGGTGGCCGTGAAACCGGTTCTCGGCCGTGTCGCTTTTTTTCTCTCCTTGAGCGAGACAACCGATTCGTGCGACCGTGGGGAGAGAATCGCTGCTATCGGAATTGGTCGCTCCGATCGCGATTCGCGAATCCCGTCATCCAACCATCGCCTTTGAAACACTCGTGCCTTTTATGATTAATTGTCAGCGACTTTTGCCGGACAGTGTACCGAGCCTCCGGACTGGATAAAGGACCGACGTTGCAATCGAACGCATCCATAGATGGCACCCTCGCCTGGTTCGCCTTCTTTTCTTCCAACTCTTTCCCTCGATTCCTCAGAATCCTCTCCCGGTTACGGAGGACGAACTCCCCCCCTCCCCTGCTTCCCTCTCTCCCTCAGTCAAGTCGAGGGCGCACGGTGAAATAGTCTTTCACCTGTTGCCGTGGCATCCTCGTCATCCTTTCTTCCTTTCTTTCCCACTACGATCAGAGAACCAGTGGTGGCTATAGTTTCGCCGCGCTGGTCACGACCACGTTCTCGCGTCCTAAGTATATAGAAATGAAATAGATGCGCGAAGGGGAGCGTGTGAGGAAACGCGAATATCGCTTGGAATACCCAAGGAATTCCTTGTTACTGTAGGTTTCTTCCATAACGATATAAGGCGTCTTAAAACCAAGATTTTTCCTTGAAATCGGTTTATTTTATTATTTCTCATGGACAAACAAATAATAACAGAAATGAGCATGTGATAACTGAACTTCCTGAGTGATTTCCTGAATATGGAACTTCCTCAATATTGAAACCAATTGATGGCAAATGGCCAACAAGGCAAGCTCGTTTGAATCGACCTTAGTATGAAAAGGGATCGAAAGTTGGAGCAAAGCCGAAGCCCAAGGAAGATTCGTACCCATTTAAGTTCTACCATTGGTCCATTTCCTATTGGTAGATACAATAATGTACTGCAATAGTAATCGGTTCTTGGTCAATACTTAAGGTTCAACAAACTAGGCTTAATTATTTGATCAAATCAAACCATATATACTGCGAACTCCATCACATTGTATAATTGCGGACAGTTCTAGGACTGCTGCTGATTCTTTTCAATCCCTAACGACCTTATAATAAGCTAAAGTGTATAGGTTTTCTGTTCGATCTGAGAAAACGTCCGTCATAACCAGTGCGGACGAGCTTTTTCTTCGTGTGCCTTCCTGTCGAACAGAATTTCTCTATACTATAACTGGTTTGTCAAGGATGCATCAAACTTTAGGAACAACTTGCCCTAAGATATTCGCTCTTCCGTTTCTGTTCGTGCTTAAAGCTTTTTAGAACTCTTTTTTACATTGCACGTAAATGAATGGTGGCAAATATGCTTCCATTTATTTTAAAAGTTAATAGTTGAAAAGTTATAGATATATATAGGATTCGTTATATCCTTCACTTTATTCATCTTTTATTAATTACTAAATTCGTCATTAGTTTTATCATTATTTAATGGTCTTTGTTTGCTTCATCCACCGAATGTACTTCAATCACTTTGTCAGCTTCGTGAGCTTTTCTCATTGCATTCATTTATTTTGTTGTAGCATTCATCGCAGTTCATTAATTCCATTCCTCACTACAGAGTCATTGCTTCACTGATTCCTGCTCTTTAAATCTCTTGGAGTGAGATTTCACTCTGCAAAGAGTGATAACTGAGCTGCTCTTGCAAAGGAGTGAATTTTCACTGTTTAAGAATGATATTTCACTCCGTTTGGAATGTAAATTCTTCGCGTAGCTCAAATGTAGAGTGAAATTTCACTCCAAAGAGGGTGAAACGTTACCTTAAAGGAGTGAAAATTCACTCTTTTCAAGAGCAGCTCAATTTTCACTTTTTAAGAGTGAAATTTCACTCCATGCAATTTAGAGAGTGGATTTATTGTTTCATCGACTTTATCTTAATTTCCCGTATTTATCATTTTATTAATTGCTTCGTTAACTTCATTCGTAACTTTTCACCTTGAACGTGTGAAGACTGCAAAGACGGATTTCAAAATCACCCGTATTTTAGGCCATATTTGGAAATTTAAATTTTAGTGAATAGCGTAAAAAAAAATGCTGAAATGTATTAAATTGAATAAAAAAATAATTCTAATTAAATAAAATCAATTTAATAATGTATTAAATTGTACATAAAAATTAATGCATAAAGTTTTTTTACGATCGTTGATTAGAAATATATGAAATTCAAAATGGCGGATAAAATAATATGGAAGAATTATGAAAAATAGAACGAATTCTCTGAAAACTTGTTGATACGGTGTTTTTGAGGTCGCTGATTCGTAATCTGACATTACATTTATAAAATTCAAAATGGCGGATAAAGATCGTTGATTACAAATATATGAAATTCAAAATTGCGGATAAAATGACACTGTAGAATGATCAAAAATAGCTCGAATTCGCTAGAAACTTGTTTATCGAATATTTTTGAGGTCGCTGATTTGTAATCTGACATTCCATTTATAAAATTCAAAATGGCGGATAAAATATGACGGAAGAATTCTTAAAAAACGCTCGAATTCGCTATAAACTGTTTCATCGGATGTTTTTGATGTCGCTGATTCATAATCTGAAATCACATTTTCAAATTTCAAAATGGCGAACCAAATACGTCGGAAGAATTCTTTAATGTCTCGAATTCGTTGAGGTCGCTGTTTCGGTAACTTTTAAACATTCCGACACCATATTAGACCCGCCATTTTGAATTTTATATACTTTCAGTCATATTTGTAACTATCGATCTACAAAAATTCCATGTGGACTAATTATATATATATAGTATAATACATTTGAAAATTTATTTACGCTTGTAATCCTCGTCGTAACTTCGGAACAATGGCTAGGTTGAAGTTAAAAAAACTTTTATGACATAAAGTTCACTTTTTCATACGTTAAAATTGAAAATTCCAATATCCAAAAAAATGGAATAAATTCAGCGTCACTCTTTCATCCGCCAGGATCGGATTGGATTTCAGGTATGGATCTATACATATATAATTGGATCTAGATGAATCTCCGCACGAGTTCTATCTGGATCGATTCATAATGATCCATTTTACCACCTAATCATCGATATAGATATAGATCGAATGGTCGTCGAAACTTCAATATCGAAAGGTTTTTTTCGTGCCGCCTCTCTGTATATACCGTATATGTATAGGCCTTAAAGGCGCGAGGATATTACAGACCCCCCCGATATAGCCGGTCTAGACTTCGGCTGAGACCGCGGCGGCGGCGGCGGGCGGAAAAAGTGAAGGAGCTCGAGTCGTGAAGTCGCGAAACGCCGGCATATATACGGGCGGGCGGATGGACGTCGAAAACGCGCGGTGCAACAACGGCAAAGGCGGCAACCAGCAACGGCGGCGGCGGCGGCGGCGGCAGACGTTCGTTATTTCGTTCCTCGCGGATTTACGATAGTCTCGATCCTGCCTTGCTCGCGTCCTTCTACTTTTACCTCGATTCAGTAGGCGCTGCAGCTCGCCGCGTATCCTTTTACCTTAACCTTTAAGTCCCTCGTCTGCTACGGTCGCTGCATCACAGCGACGCGGAGCTCTCACGATCCGGACGAAGTCAATTGCGTTTCTGCAATTCGACTTTTGACGTTAAATAAAATGAACATCGGTACAATGCCGTTTATTGCCGTTAAGAATGTAAGGAAGGAGTTGGAACGCGGAAAGTCGATTTTCGAAAATCGCAACGATTTTTTTGGCATTTCGCTTTTTATGGGCTGGCGTACCGGTGACTCGACTACTGCTTGTGATACGACGAAGGACGTTACAATTAGCGGAAGCAGCGATGGGGGGAGACCGAAGTTTTCAAGTAAGTTTACTTTTCTTCCTTTATTTTTTTGTAAAAAAAAATTTGATCGGTTCTTAAGATCTTTAACAAGGTAAGTTGACTTTTTTTTTTTATTGGATCAATTTCTAGTTGCCCTTATTGTATAAATATCTTCATTGTAATAGTAATGATTAGATATAACATTTTTTTCTATGTATACGCTGAAAAAAAAATTTGTTATTTTCAAGTAAATATATCTTTGAATAGTAGCAAGTAAATATTTCCTTGAATTAAGAAAAGATTCTCTTGAATTAAGTAAGATTTACTAAAAAGAAGGAAACATTTTCTTAATTCAAGTAAATATTTACTTGAAATTAACAAATTTTTTTCAGTGTATATATATATATATATATATAAAAAAGCTTCACGTATAAATTTAGTTCTACTGAAAATAAAAAAATCATCATTTTCTTCTATATATATATATATATATATATATATATACAATATGGTCACACGAAAAAAAAAAATTATCGAATGTTTTTTCATCAAATGTCCAAGTTTCAGATCATAATGAACCATAAAATGCAAAAAAGAATGATATTACCACGACGCTGTAACTCGAGAACGAAAGTATAGATACTCTCTAAATTTCATGGAGTAAAATTTCACTCCTAGAAGAGTGGTAATTGAGACACTCTTGTAAATGAGTTACATTTCACTCTATAAGAGTGAAATTTCAATCTAAAAATTGTGAAATATCAATCTACATTGGAGTGAGACGGAGAATTTACCCTCCAAACAGAGTGAAATTTCACTCTTAAAGAGTGAAAATTCACTCATTTACAAGAGTGTCTCAGTTATCACTCTTTGTGGAGTGAAATTTCACTCTAAGAAATTACGAGAGTAACTAAAATGCACATGAACTGTATGTATAGTTGTAAGGTAGATTAGTTTTTGGGGGTGGGGAAGGAAAATGGTGGGGGGAAGGCCGAAAAAACAGTCTCACGAAAAACTTTAAACACGCGTAATTTTATCAACTCTTTAAATTTCTTGGAGTGAAATTTCACTCCATGAAGAGTGATATTTCACGCTACAATGAAGTGAGTCGAAGAATTTTCTATCCTAACAGAGTGAAGTGTCACTCTTAAAGAGTGAAAATTCACTCCTTCACAAGAGTAGCTCAATTGTCACTCTTCATGGAGTGAAGTTTCACTCTAAGAAATTTAGAGGGGATGTAGTGTCAAAACAAATTGATCAATGACTCAAAATTTGCGGAAGACATACTTATCGATTTTTTATTTAAATTGACCAATTAGAAGTCGAGATATTCGCAATATTCAATAAAATAATGTAAAATAAAACTGTTAAAAATCGTATCTTCCTGGGTTGATTCAGGAAAATGACGAATGAGTACTCAAAATGCTCAAAATTGTATGCCGAATAAAACAATCAGATATTTTTTGAAATCGATCAACTAGAAGTTGAGATATTACTGATTTTTAACGATAGATTTCGGTAAAATTAAAAAAATCTTATCTTACTTAGTTTATTGAGGAAAATATTTTACACTCAAAATACTCGGAATTGTATACCGAATAAAACAATTATTGATTTTAAAGAATTGACCAATTAAAAGTCGAGATATATTGTCGATTATTAACAAAAAAAAAAAAAAAAATAGAGTTTTACAATGTTTCATAAATATATATAGATATATATATAGTAAGTTAATCTAATTTTATTAGAATTAATTAATTTAATTAAAAAATAAAATAAAATAGATTATTTTTAATTAAATTTTTAATTAAATCAATTAATTCTAATAAAATTAGATTAAATTACTATATATATATATAAAGTATATAATAAAAATTATTCGATAACAATCATTCTAAATTACTTTGAGTGAAAAATGTGTCACTCTTTTTAAAAAGTTAATTTCTTCACTCTTTCTAGACTGCAATTTAATGCATTTTTGAATAAAAAGAAGAAATATCACGACACAAAGGACGAAACTTAAAAGAGTGGCTCAATTTTCACTCCAAAAAAAATTTGGAGTGTTACGTAGTACGTTACACTATTACATATCTCGGTTCATTTGCATGCATTCTGATTTTTTTTTTTTTTTTTCTTTTTTTTTTTTAGTTAAGAACTACAGTATTATGTTAGGAGTGAAATTGTTAGGAAGTCTCCACATTATTCGGAGTGAAAAATGAGCCAGTTTTTTTAAAAAAGTGAATGTTGCACTCTTATTCCTCGAATGTAATTGTACACTTTTTACGAGAGCAGAAGTTTTAATCGATTCAAAAGATTTGTTGACGTAAAATCGATTCACGTTCCACAAATTCCCTCTGTTAAAAAAGTTACTATATAGGCATTAGGCTAAGGTTAAAACTAAATTATTAACATACCAAAATGAGGGTAACAAATAAATATATGCTTTAAACTATAACACCATATACATTTTTAATATAAACAATACTTTTCGTTATAATTGAAATTAAAAAAAAAATAATAATAATAATAATCAAAGCATGTTTGAACAACCTAATCAGCAACAATCGAGAAATAGAAGTCGCGATGAACAATAGGCATACTAATTTAAAAATCATTTTACAGTATTATTTATTTAGATAAAAGTTTAATCTGTTGCCCTTTAAGTTTTATTTAAATTACCACCTGGTTCAATATAAGTCTTGATGACCAAGTATTAAGATCGGAATCGCCTCAAAAAATATCCGAATGTAGATTTGTTTATTTTACAATATTTAAACAAAAGTCTAGTATGTGACCTGAAAAATTATTGCATGAAAGAGAGAGAGAGATATATAGATAGAGGAAAGAGGAGGGACACACGGAATCGTAAAAAATTTTCAGGGTCATCAAGAGAGGTTGACACGTCGCCGGTTATTAAACTCCCCGATTAAGATTTTAAAATTTTCATATTTTGGAATTTCATAATTCAAATTGGTTTTAATTCACAGTGGACAAAACCTAGACGATAAACGAATCTAAATATTGAATTCCTGGCTTATACATTCTTATTTGATGTCCAGCAATATATGTATTGGACAGAATAAAAGTGCATTTGTTTCGTCATTTTTTAATCATACTATTTCGTCCACTTGGAATGCTTTCATATCAAAAGATAAATGAGCTAAAATACGTTTATTTATATTTATAACTAAAAAATATTACGTTTGAATACATTCAAATCCGTAAATAATAAAATTTGTTAAGTAGATGATAATACATCTCAATCATTTTAATGACATCTGAATCGAAAAAAAAAATTAAAACCTACTTTCGTCGAATGCATTGAAATAAAAAAATAATCAATCCTTAAAATTGGAGGTCACATACCCAGTAATCGGAAATGCATTGAAAGGTCAAACAACGAATTAAAATGGATTGAAGTGTTGATTCATTTTCTATCCATTTTAATCCACTTGAATCCATTTTAATTCGTTTTTTGACCTTTCAATGCATTTTCGATTACTGGGTATAGATTTCAGATGGATAGAAATGTATTGAGATCCATTAAATTCTGAATCGATTAAAATGCATTTTCGATTAGTGAGTGTGTACGGAAAATATTGTCGAAAAATTTTTAAAAATTAATTAACCTAGACCGTAATGATTAATAAATAATGAACGTATTGAGACTATATATATGATTAAAGAAAATGAACCCTTATTTAACATTCCAAACCGCCATATTGAGTTTCTAATGAGTAGTACTACTGTATATATATGTATAGTATAAATATGCAGCGTGATAATGAAAGTCGACCTAGTATAATATCTGCGAGTAATCATTACTAGACGATTTATTTCTTATTAATTTCTTACAGGTTCATTGAATAAATATTTCACATGAGAATCTAATTTTTCTTATTTTTCTCTTCTACAGTAATTAACGTATTTTTAAATTAATTTTATAATTACTTTGTAATTTACTCATTAAGTCATTAATTGTTTAATTAATCCAATATATATATATATATATATATATATGTTTATATAAGCCTTTAATTTGTATTTTTGAGATTATGTAACTGTTCAACGTACAAGTCGATTAAAATTTTAAGTTTGAAAATGTCTGTTCTCACGATGTAGATTTTATGTTTTCATGTTTTGGTATTTTTCTTTAAAAATTATTGTTTAAATTATTACTATGTTTTTTTTAAATTATTACATATTGTTTTCCATTTCATTCATTTATGAATATCTCGAATGAAATAATTTGATCCTAAACTATTCTAACATTAAAGTTCGAAACGATCTCTAAAATGAATATTAAGGGGGTTCTGAAGTAAAACAGTTACCGACCTAACCTAAAAACACGAAAGGTATTAATAAAATAGTATTGAAACATTTTTTGGAAATTCGGGCTTTGGAAGGATGATTCTACAACTCACATGCAATCCTCAAAAAAATATCGGTGACATTGATTCCAAATTAAAGGTGGAATATCCGAAATAAATTATTTTCTCTTCTCAGCAATAAAAATAATTTATTTCGGATAAAGTTCTCGTTTAATTTTGAACCAATTTCAGCGATATTTTTTGAGGGTTTATGTATGCTATGTAAAATCACCCTTCCAAAGTCCAAATTTTGCAAAAAAGTTTCAATCCCTTTTTATTTATGCTTTTTATCGTTGATAATCTCGGTCGGTAACTGTTCTACTTTAGAACCCTCTTAAACAGAATGTTATATAATAATAATATAAAATATTCTACTAATATTTTATGCCTGACTTGAAATTTACTATAAAATGTTGCGAGAAGATTTTAAATGATTTTACGAAATATTCCAATTAGAATTACGTTACAAGAATATTTTACAATTACTTACTAGAAACGTCACCACAATTGGAAATAAGTCTTTCATGACATATTTCAAACCTATTTTTGCAAAATATATTCAATTCGATACATGACGAGAATATCGCAAGATTATTGAAATTTGCCAGCGATGATTCGGAATATTCCAATAATATGTCACGAGAATATTCTACGATAATTATATTAAAATTAAAAAATACGAAAACAAACGATTGATTAAAAATTAAGAAGATGTAAAAACTTTAATGCAAGTATAAACAAAAGTTCGATTTTGGATTTGAATTGTTGGTAAAGTAGAACACGATTTTTAAAAATCGGTAATAAGCTACATGAAAAACATAAATAAATCGATACAATTAAGTATATTGAATGAATTTCACATTTCGTATTTTATGTATAGTCAAAAATACTAGTAAAATAATACAAATAATCATATACATAAAAAATACATGATGAAGTATTTTATAATTTGTTTCGAATGTAAATTAAAAAAAAAAAGTTTTAATTCCTTTATATTCTATATATTGAATTGAAAATAATTGAATAATACAATAATTATTATTTTTTGTCAACAAATGTATCGAAAAAAAAAGTTTAATTTGTGACATTTTTCAAATTTAAAAAGAAACATCATTAAGATATTTCAATGTTTTGTAATCAAAATATGTTATTTGTGACATATGACATTAATTCTATTTTCAACTGTTTGATATATTTATTACCATGACATTCGTATAAAAATTCATGTGTAAATGAACACAACTGTATATATTCATCAAAGTAATAATTAATCACTCGTATTCATGTACGATATAAAATCAACGAACATTATTGACTTGTTTGCATAGATATATAACCAAAATGTTTGTATCTGCTCATACATAAATATGACAACATACATAAATTCAAGTAGTACTGGCTTATAATTGTGGAGACAAAAAAAAAAATATTTTGACAAATGTCACCATTTTCTAATCGTTCTAATTGTTCAAATGTTCAAATTTTGATAATGTTCCTCGTAATTGAAATCTCTAATTGGCTGAATTCGCAAAATACCGCGCATATTTCAGGACACACCCCGTATATTTTTCATAAATGAAGATAAATTTAGTTATCTATTTTTAAAAGTGAGTTATTTATGAATTCTTAATAATATTTATTAACATGCATCTTCGTATAAGAATAATATAATATTAGACCTATTATTTGCATTAATAATAAATCTTGTCAAATTGTGACGTTATATTTCCATGCTATACATCATTTTCTGATCAATTACAAGCTAAATGGAAAATATATCGTAAAATCGTAAGATATAACTAGGAGTAAGTTTAAAAATTTTATAAGAGGTAAGAATCGGAGTTTCTTGCAATGTCGTTCTTCCTCGTGTCATTTGAGGAAATAAAAATTAGAAAAATATGAATCACAATAATAAAAACAGTAATATAGGTCCTCGAAAGCACATTATTGTTTTTACGAACATCAAGTGTGCTTCTGTGGGCATTTCTCAAACGGCAAATTCACTGACTTGCATTATTTCCGTTTCAATCTTAATGTCCATTGTCAGACCCGAGTCCTTGCATTCACTTTCACAATAATCGACCAAGTTCCTGCATCGTAATTTCCATTTTATAAATCGCACGATCAACTCGCAATTCTCGCACCGTTCCTTGTTAATTGTTGATTTGAATAATTTTTTTTTAGTGCAAAAGAAGAAATATATACCTCTATTTATTATAATCATATTTTTAAAATATTTATATTAATATTTAAAAATTAAAATCTATGCATTTCAATTCATGTCAATCAAAAAATAATAATTATGCCTACGATTAAAGTGACTTTATTTTTAATTAAAATGGAGTGAGATAACTTAAATTTTATTTTTAGAAACGTTATTTTTAGATTTGAATCTATTGAAATGTATAGAATTTAATTTAAACATATAATTCCTGGATTTAAATCCTGTATGAATGTAATGAAGGATAGGTACGAGTTCTAGTCGTAAATGAATTCATTTCTTGGCTCTTCCGAATCTATACATCAAAATATTTTCGTTTACAGGGACCTTATCCTTTTATATATAATTATTGTTTTTAACACATGACGATGTTTGATTTCCGGCTATCTATATATACTTAAAATTGTCGAAATATAATTGTGTATTTAAACCCCGAGTCGCAATCAAGCCGAATGAATCAGATCTTTGTTTAGCATATAGCGCATGCACATACGTGGCTACAGGCCTGCTGATCGAAATTGAGTCAGATATATAATGAATGTCTACTTTATGTTTATAATCTACTTTTATGAAGAAATGTCAAAATGACAAAATTTCGATGATTTATAATGTTCTTCATATGAGTCATGTATACGCTGCTGTACTTCATTATTTTTATATTTATTTTTTATATTTATATATATATATATAAATTTATATATATATATATAAAGACACATACATTTTGGATGACTTAAAATTAATACAGAATATATATTAATATTAAAATAAAAATAGATATGTATACCCTGATAGCAAAACAGCATGTCAATCCGCAATTTGACAACAATACACCGGCAAATTGACGAAAACATATTTTCGACATTCGTCGGTGTATTGTCGGAAAATCGCAGACTTAAATATCGTAAATAATTGGTCCCTTTTTTACTTCATCAATCTTATCGTTATTATTTTATCGTTATTATTTGTCGGAAAATCGCAGACTTAAATATCGTAAATAATTGGTCCCTTTTTTACACTTCATCAATCTTATCGTTATTATTTTTTAGAATTTGTATAAAACTGATTTTTATTGTAAATAAACAAATTTTAATATTTCTTGAACGAATGATTTATAAAATACATATTATTTTTCCTATTATCGATATCTATTGTACAATTGTCATCCGATTAAGATGGATTACTATAATACCGATTGAGCACTTTAAATACCGATTAAAGTAAAAATAATTAACCAATTAATTATTGATTTTAATTAATTTTTTAATTACTAAATTCGAAAATAGAGATTTTTCATTTATGAATTTGGACTGTATAATAAAAAACACTGGAATCGATACAGAATATTCATTAGATAAAGTTAATTCAAAATTGAAAGTAACATACGGCCAATCCTCTTATCGTATCAGTTTTGTAAGTCACTTCTATATCGGAGAACGGCGCCGCCTAGTGTCGGAGGCTCGCACTACGAAATGCAATGTGGAATTAAATTTTATTTCAAAATATGGACCTGCTCTCTAAATATGAATCACTGAAAAACCGCTGATTGTCAGCGAATAGTCGCTGATTTCACTAGTGATAACTGTGCCACTGCGAGAATCAGCGAATAGTCGCTAATTGAATCGGTATACTACTTCTGTTACTGATTCATAAGTTAAATTTAAATTTCACTGAAATAATCAGTGAAATACAGTCCACTAAATTAATCAGTAAAATACACATTTCGTCTTATTTTTAAACAATATAAACTTTTACATGATTTAAAAGTTCTGCATCAGCTGCTTAAATTAGTGATTAATGCCTTTCACTATTTGCATCAGTGAACCACATATTTAACTGATTGTATATCAGTGAAATTAGCTGTAAAATCAGCGATAATTTTTTCACTGGAAATTTCAGCGGAATTCCCATAGTGATTTTTATATTTAGAGAGTGCACATTTTTTTAACTTCAATTTTCAATAAAAATCCACGAATTTGCATTTAAATTCGTCCAAATTAATAAATGAAAAAACAATACAAAAACAAATTAAAAAAAAAAACGAGTTGTAAATTGATTTTAAGCCAGAAAACCAATAAGAACTGAAAAAAAAAATGATTAAAACAGAAGAAAAAATATTAAAATAAAAAAAAAAAGTAATTAAACGAAAAATTCGAAGAAGGTTGATATTAGTGAAGGAGGAATGGAAGAAATGAAATTTCATCGGCATGACCGTATATATAAAGGAGGCGACGCAAACTATAGCGAAACTTCTTTTAAACCGCAATTCGCGAACGTACCTGCCGACGGCAGCGACTCAGACGCAGACTCCGGTCAAGGTCGTAAGTTGTTTAACGCTCTTTTTGCACGTTTCGAGCCTCTATATACCCGGTGTCCCTATCGTAAAACGCCTCGGAAGGGTCCGGACAGATGTCTGCGTTCACACGCGTGCACGTCTTACGCAAAACTTCACCGGTTTTCGCATCCCCTTACCAGCGCAGTCTCGATGCCCTCTTCGTCCGCTTCGGCGACTCCACCTCATTCCCATGTAAATTTCACTTTCGATTTTTCGGGTTTCACCAAGTTTCGTCGTTTACGAGACCGTAAACCCTACTCTCGATTATTATTTATTCCCCCTGGATTTACATCTAGATTCTTTCTTTATCTCCATATAGCGAATATTGCCGAATTTCGGAGATTCCTCGATTACTTTTAGAAGACGGTATAGTATAATATACGTTTCGATACGATCGCGTCAAGAAAATATTTATGAAAATTTAATTTATATTAAAGTTTTATAAGAATCATGGTAAGACAGTTTATTGAAATTTGAACGGTTTCGTATTCATAAATAACTTAATAGACGTTATTATTATAATTAAATTTTTACAATTCGGAGTAAATTCTAAAACGTTTGTATTTTATTATTTATTATGTGGCAATACGAAATGAATGTAATTTTTTAATATTAATAATTTTAAATAATATATCAATAATACTCCCTTGGCTTTTCTGGCACATTTCTGAGATGGCTCTCCTCTTATTTAACAGATAGATCTCATCGTGTAAGAATCCAAAATTCTTGTTCATCACCTT
>JAPYZR010002079.1:0-42230 GCA_030522945.1 Trichopria nigra
AAAAAGAATATATATAATAGACTTAACCAAAATTGGAATCGATGAATGAAATTTGAATGTCGAGTATTCAAATTTTGCGAATTGGACTACTGAAAAGTTGCGCCATCTGCGAGCACACGAACACTTAAAGCTACTGCTCTCCGTGACAAGTGATGGCATCACTTAAAGAGCTCTGTGGGAATCGAGACAGATTTGGTCATGGTGAAGCCGACGATGCGATATGAGAAAAGTTTGCTGTTTTTTTTTTTTTCATATATATTGAAAGTAATAAACCCATAAATTTTTATCGAAATTTTCCAATTATTTTTTTACAACCTACCCACAAGTAACCTCTTAGAAGCTGTATTGAATTACAACGTATAAACAAAACTATTTTTTGAAACACAAGTGTGAATCATGGCTCAGGAGATACATTATATTAGCGTAAAAGAGTTTCCACTCGTGTGCGATTCATTACAAACTCGGTCGTAAGTTACGAGGAATATTCGCTCTAAATGGATCGATTTAAAATTCCTTCAAGTTCTGTGTATCGTATAAAATTTGTGTATAAAAGGTCGACTTAGAAATTTCCCGTAGGATAAGTTAGTCAAAAATGACGTCTAAGCACACATATCCGCATATATATAATATTATACGCTTAAATATTATTAATGAGTCGAAGAAAAAGTTTAGGCATAATTTGGCAGTCGAAATTGGAAAGATATTTTATAAATGCGTGTTATAGAATATGCAATATTTGTTTAATTTATTGGAATGTTTTCTACAGATTAACATATATCCATAATAGAAAAGTACACCATAATATGCTTTTCGAAGTTCTAAATGACTCTCAATTGGGTTGCGTGTAGACGCGTTAAAAAAACTGAGGATTTACAGATCAATTCGGTGTCATTTTTCGAGAAGGATAAATCTTGATATTTTTGTTTTTATTTCCCGGGTGCGAACTGCATATACGTACCCGGCAAATTTATATATATATATATTGAAAGTATTCAGTTTTATCTGATTATACTAAATTGATCTACGGAAAAGCATCATTGAACTGAGTAGATTGAAACTTGATCTCATTCAATATATTCACCTAAATTTAAGTAAAGCGTTAAATTATATACAATTAGTGATTAATTAAAACAGAATTTCATGAAACTCAACGTAAGAATTGAGAATTTGTAATTATTTAAAGCCTCAACTTTTACACGATAATAAAATCGTGGATTTTCTCTTACTCGGGTTAAAATGAAACTCGAGTGAGAGAATCTGATCGGCTAATCTCAATAATCAGGTATTCCAATTTCAGTAAAGTTCCTAGTTGCGGAAAAATCTTCTCCAGCCGTGAGATAAAAGAAATTCCCCTTTGGCTCTCATTCTTTCAACCACAGAATTACCTGCAGGTGATATACCGGCCGACATTCATATCGAGAAAGCCCAGTAGAACGACTTCACTTGAACAGCAGTTCATTCCGCACATCCAGCCTTCCGATTACCATGGACGCTTTCCGCAGTATGATTATGCTTTTGGCCGACAGGACAGAATACTCTGAATGCTCATAAGCATTAAATGATTTGCTGCCTCGATCTCTAACGAATCGAACTTGCCGATAAATGAAATTCCATTGCCTACTAAATTACACCACCTATACGGATATAATCACTCCAGGTCAGCGATAATTTTCGACCCTCGCGTCATGTTTGTTGGGCCGGGTCACAAATTAGTTACGTACTTGCGCCACTCCTTCCCGTTATTCGGCAAAATACTTCGGATTTTCTCAAAATGGTATTTGCGTTATCCGATCACCTCGGAATCATCAATCTATTCGGATTTTCTTGTCTGTGCTGACGTAAATCAAACAAGTATGTTAAACAAGCGGATTATCCCAGTTTCTTATTGTTATATCATATTAATGGCGGGGATAATCGCCTCTTCTTGATTATTTCTTACAGAAAATTGAGCATCCATTGGATGTCTAGATATGTATGAATAATATTTGACCAACAATGTGTACATCCAGTTTTGTCCATTACAAAATCTATTTATGTTTAGGTCCATTGTACATCCACTGTACGTCCATTGGATGCATTTGTGTCATATGTGAGATGATTTTAATAATATTTCCGAAATTGCTCTTCTATTACTTTTTATATAGAATAATAATTATATTTCAATCTTTATTAATGTTTTTTGTATGCTTTAATGTGATACTTGACAAATTTTCGGTAGAAACAACATCATGATCAAAGCAAAAGGCAAAAGTAAAACATTTTAAGAAATTATAATCAAAGTTGTCAAGTGTCATATATATATATTAAATACATTTTTAGATTTTAATTTTAATATCGATTTTAATCAATGTCTGAAAATATATTTCAATTTTAATCAAATAAATCGCAACGGTAGAAATAAAAATAATTATCGACAAGTTGTGAAGTGAAATTTAAAACGCATATAATAATAAAACGATTAAATAAATTGACGATTCCTGACAATATTGACAGTTTCAATTACGATATTACTTATAAAAGGTATAAAGTGTATAATGGAAGCTTTGAATATCTTAACTGTAACTTTTATTAAAACCATTTTATTGCTATATATATTTTTAGTTTTTATTTTTAATAATTTCTATCGTTTTTCTTTGATAAATTTACAAAAGGTGGAGACGCCGATCTACACGCACGGTTTCTCTAAATACTCATACGTTATACAGATCGATCTACTTTCGATCTAGTCTAATCTATAGATCTTCATCGAACTCTCTCACGTCTTCCCCGGAAATGCTTATCTTTTCCCTCGCACTTCGGGCTCCTTGCGAACTTTAGATCGATTCGCCCCGCACTATCGGCCTTCTCGGCTTTGTTCCCAATCGATATCTATGATATCTATACATCTATTACGGTCGCATCGCAATTCTGTCGCTAACATTCTGTCATCCTGAATCTATTTTCGTCCCCAAAATGTCGTTATTATTACATATTGATTTCTTTTTGGTTTCCATTACCACTGTGCGTTTTCCTTCTTATTCTATAAACTTAAACATTATCTTTCACATGACTCGGATTTTTTACATCTCTTTGCGGTCGCTCTTTTACTTGTAACAAAATTGTCGTTTGGTTTTTCCGCGATTATATAACTATAATTCGCTTGCCTATAATTCGCATTGTACAAAACGCATCGTTACCCCGATCAGAAATTGTTTACGGCCCTGATCAGGGTGTATCGAATATAGCAAGGCCCTGTTCCGGGCCATAGAAAATTTCTACTCGATTAGGTAATACTTTGGTTATCGTACAAGGAACCTTAATAATCGCTTTTACAAATTTATACCATGGCATGTTATAAATTTATACAAATGCAACCTCGCTGCCCTGACATTGTACAATGAGGTTTCTTCGAGCATCGTAGCGTTTCCTTGCTTGGTACTGCGTTCTTTCAATTCTTTCGCGATTCGGCGTTTGAATTTCTAAAGACGATTGATATAGTTCGTTCTCGATCGTCAATTCGCGCATTAAACCCTCTTCAAATCTAGGTCGAATACCCGTAAACCGCCTGAAATCGTGAAATGCCCGTTGCTTTATTGATAGTCGCATTTAGACCCCGTTCGATATTCTTTATTTCCGTTTTCCAATCGGTCACCTCGTTTTGTTCCGTTCGCATAATAAGGGCAGGTACTACCGTTCTATTCACCCGCTCTATCAATCCGCTGGCTTGAGGATGACGACTAGAGTTTAGTGAATGTTTTATTCCATGCGCTTCGAAAAAAATCGGTGCTCCGAAACGTTCCACGACATTCTCGAACTTTTTAGCATAATTAATTTCTTCCTATTTTTCGCTTCAACAAAATACATTCAAGACACTGCGAATTATGCTTTCTTATTCTTATTAGTATTGATTCATTCTCTCTAAAGTCTTATTTAAAGGCAAAATGGCTGCTCAAATCGTGGAATTTTATGCATATCGATTTTCGCATAGCCCTCGGAATAACGTATAATACGCTTTAAAATTTCCATTTCGAATTTTAGCCTTGCATAAAATTTAAAATCATGAGGTAAAATCTGCCATTAATTCAGATCGTTTGCTACTAGAGCGTTTCACTTCTCGTTTTTCCAATATTTTTATTTTTCTCACTAATTCTTTATCGGTTCGTATTTGACATAGTACGAACTGTTCCTTCCTCGCGAATATCTGTTCACAATACTCAGATAAACTTTCATCAACTACCTCATCGATTGGTGCTCGCGACAATGCATCTATACATGGCGCATTATTTCTCCATTTCGATGTTATACCTCATAATGAAAGTTTTGTAATTCGACAGATTCGACTGCTCAACGTGATGTCTGCGAGTTTTTAGTATTGTTAGAGTTCATGTAAGCTAATGTCTGACAATCCGTGACGACTAGAAAGTCGGGTAATTTCTCCACGGTCCAAGATATTGTCATTAACTCCAACTTTCTAGAATAATAAACGAGACTCTACTTCCGACGTCCAACGATTTAACGCATATATTACAAGATGCATCACACCTTTTCCGTCTAATTATAACAACTGATATTCATCCATATGTGGTAATGGGTTTGCGCGTTTACTCGACGGTAATCTATACTATACGAATCTCTTTTCACCATTCTTTTTCTGCACTATATATGATCGAACTTGCGTATGCGGGGATGTCGTTTTGCGCACTATGCCCACACGTTCCCATTCATCCGTAATTTCTTTTATTAACGCTCACTCTGTCGGACTAGCTCGATATGGTTTCGATACTACTGGTACACTACAAGGCTTCTTTACAACGTCCATTTCTATGACCTTGGTAAATCTTAAGTCCGAGGCACTTTTCGCCCACAATCACGATATTTATTGAACAATTATACATTGTATATATGATTGTTGTATGAATGGCTGTCATTAACACCTTGTCCAATCATACAACATATCCACCGTGGCCCAGTATATTGATATTAATTTCACATTAGACGCAAAATGCTACTCGCGAAAGAAATGGAGGATAAGAAGAAAAGTTTCAAGGTCGAAATATAGAAAGGGCGGGTGAAATGTTTTATGGATTGGTAGAGATATCGAATGCTCGTCAGCGGTTGAGATTTATAACCATCTGTTCCTTACCAACGGTCGACATTAATCTACTCAAAATCACATTATTCAGGACCAGTCTAGCAGAGTTCGTGAATCCTTTTCATGAATTTAAAAAACATAATCAATCATTTTTGCACCAACCTCGCTCGAAACTGCTATTCTATGCAATAAAATATGACTGAAAATTTGAAGGAACGCGTCGGGGACTGCCAGTAAAACGTACACGATACGAAATAGCAGGCGGTATCTGAAAATTCGGAAAGAAGGTGTGAATAGGCATTTCATTCGAATGGCATTTCTCTATTGAAAAATGTATGAATGTGCAAATATAACGGCAGACAATTTACTCGCGACAACTGATGTATGGCCTTCGGACTACAGTTTTGCTAAATTTATTTATGCTACGTGGAATGCGCGTTCGATGTCTTTGATCTTGCATAAATAAACTGTTTGATTGCAAATCCGAAAACCAATAATCGATAAAACCCGGATAATGAAATCATATTAACAATTTACATGGCGCATTTCTATTTAAAAAGTGCTCTTCTGCATTCAATAATTAAATAATCTAAATAGAAAATATGCCCTCCGCCCAAAATTGTCTTAATTTGTCAATGCATGTTTTTCATTTCAAGGAAATAATAGGGGTTTTCAAGCAATTAAATTGAAAAAAATTAAGCATCTCCATTGATCAATGACGCTTAATAGAGATGGAATCCATAGATGAATGAACGAGAAAAGAGGGAGAGAAAGAGAGCGTTTGCCAAGCGTGTTCGGAGTGACAAGAGTTCTTTTTCTCTCCAGTACTGCCATTCGTCCTCGTCCTTATTGTTTTGTGTGATGCATCGAGATTCTCATCCCTCTCTTCTTGCCATTCCACCTCTTATTCTCTCCTATCCTTTCACGTGCGCTTCCATTTTCATTGTTCTCCTGACTTTACAGCGGAGGATGCTTTCCTCCCCTTGATTTCCAGATTCTGGCAGGATTCAATATCGAAGACAGTCTTCTCACGTTTCTCTTTTACGCACGGACAACGACATTTCATCAATCTAAGGCCCGAATTTCTGGCAGGAGTCAGAGACCACGATTTCGAATTTCTTCCGATGGCTGAGTATGAAGAGGATTTTGTAAAACTGAAGCCACCTCGTGAAATAATACGATTTTTTATCATATCCACATAATATTGATATCCATCGAGTGAACGATATCTATATATGCCAGACTGGAAATCAACATTTGGGTTTATCAATGATAATAATAAGATATATCCCTAGTAGAAATCTGTTCCCAAATATCCGGGCGTAATCTGGGTCCTGACTCGCGCCTTGATAGATATCCAGGCGCGAGTTAGGGCCAAGCTTACGCCCGGATATTTACAAACTGATTTCTACTAGGGATATTTGAGCTGAAAGGCTCATAAAGGGAATAATAATGTACGTATAAAATTATATTCCTTATGGTAAATTCGATTAAATGGAAATTAGATGCGGTTGAATTTAATTTGTTTGTTTATGCTGAATTTTTGTATCTGTTGGTGAATATATGCTTATAAGTGTACCTATAGTTATGATCGACGGTTGAATGGGAACATATACGATGTAATGAATATAGACATTGAACATCGACAGCATGTAGATCGTAATTTATTGCGATAATTTTGATACTATTTTTGAGTACATAAATTGAAACTTTAATCGTACATTTCTAGGTATACCGTATCGTTAAATATCTCCTGTAAAAATACTAAATTTCGTTTAAAAGGTGTCCATAATTTGTACATACGTAAAACGGAAATAGAGACAGTGGGATTTTAAATAAAAACAAATTTTTACATATTTGCATTAAAATACATTTATATTTCATCGACAAAATTTTTAACATTCATGTGTATTTTGACTTTGACACGTTTATTAATATGTGTAAAATCGACCATTCTGCGCGGTCTGACTTGTGCACCTGTGACTACTGAAAGTTTCCGGAGCATACAATGGAGTGATTTCAGACGGTTTTATATACCGTCTACCTTTTTACTGAAATTAATCAATGTCATCAATACAAATAAAAATGGTTTAATGAAAAACCATGAATATTATGTATTAAAACTTAGTTCTTATCACTCAGTCGAAAATATTAGTCCTATTAATAAGTTTTTGTCGGTGAGCTGAGTCAAATATAAATAAATAAATAATGTGTGTCGCGACGTTTCTGTGACATATAGCACCGATATATAAAATTTATATCGAGAGAATTGAAAATGAGAACCTATTTCTAAGTTTTACGTTAAATTGACAAAAACCCTCATATTTTACGGATTTAACTCCACTTTACGTCCACAAATTGATTATGTTTCTTTTTTGTTTTGTTATTTCGTTAAATGTTGGAAATAAAACTAATTCTGTAAAATGTAACCAAAACAAAAAAAAAAAAAAAAAAGGTATTACTAGTAAAGGTCATTAAACCGTTTTTAATAAAAATTGTTTTCTCTTTATTAAGTGTAAAACTGTTTTTGGCCCTTAAAATAGTAGAACATTTGCAAAACACAAGCATCTTAAATGTATCAAACATAATTTTAAAATTAGTCGTATTATTATAGGTGTGGATTCTATTACCACCGCGTTAGTAAACAATAACTACTTTAATTTCCTAAACATTCATATTATTCAGATATATTTTTTATTGTTACATTTGATATATTTCAGTACATTTATTCTGAAGAGGGCCTAGATCCAGGCCGAAAATTATATATTTTTTTATGGTTCTTTGAACCTCATTGATGTACAGTGACAGTTTTTACTTATTTTTGAAATTTATTATTATTCATATTATCCAATAAAAATTTTTTTTCTTCTAAAAATGTTGTGCCTATATATATATATATATATATATATATATAATTCTCTAATGTAAAAAGTTAAATGCGCTTAAGTATAAATATCCCTCCTTCGGTAAAGTACATTTTTTAATATGCAGATTGTAAACGCATTACCCAAGTAGTTATAAGTTCACTGTATTTAAAAGTTTATCAGAACGAAATACCGTTAAAAAAGGGTTTATAAAATTACTTCATCTTAGAATATTATGAAGTTTGTAATAAGTAGAACGTTTAAATATGAACTACTTTGCAATAGTAAACTAATAAGATTAACCGTTTCTTGTTTTAATTTAATTTATATACCGATATTAAATCAATATTATATATCGTAATTTTGTTTCATTTTACTCCATATTTAAAAAACACTGATGCTGCGTGTAAAAGCAGTAAATATATAGTAATCGCATACAATCTTGATCAAATGGCATGGTTAATCTTGAAAATTGAACTGGTCAGAATTTTGTTATTTGGGTTCATGTTCGGTCCCAAGCCATTATTCATTCTGAATGGGTTATGAGTGAAAATGCCACTTTATTTATTAGGGTGGATAGCTATTCTTTGTGCGGATTCGATTTTCGCTTTAAAAGGTTGCAAGGTATTTCATTAACAGTGGCCTTATGAATTACTCAATATTAGCTTTTTGGCGTGTGGAAATGCAAAAAATATACATTAAAAAGCTAATTTTTTATAATTTTTTTTGTGAAAACCAACTTTAATGCGAGTAAATGTTTTGCTCACAAAATCTTTCATTTTAAATATGACAAATTAAAAAAGAAGTGAACATAGAGAGAAAAAAATATGAGAATATGCATGGTATGAAAATTTCAGACAGGTTCTGTCGTGGAAATCAACTTTTTTTATTAAATTATATTAGTTTTATTTTAATGACATTCAAACGTTATCTTAGACATTTAAACTTATCTATTATTTCGCGTTGCGACTGCAGGAACTCGCACATTTAATGAGCCAAAGCAAAGGAACGAATCCACCGTTACCCACAAAACTTTACGTAATTCCTTTCTGTTTTTATAATTTTTTGATCTCAGACATTCCGTTAGTTGAAAGGAAGAAGCTTGATAAGCGATACCATGACACGAAAAAGGAAATTCTAGTATTTTATCCTTTATATAATCTGCTTTGAAAATCTAGTATATATAATGGACGTGATTCGATCGGTAATCAAATTGGATCTGTCTTGCCTTTCATTCTTAATATCAACAGCTTCTATAGTTACATCTACTTTACAAAAGTAAAAAACAAATTTTTAACAAATCGGTTCCTGATGTACCAATGCTTAAATAGAATTCGATATTATAAAATATCAAAATAAAAGAGCCTATTTTCTTAAGAAGCACGACATGAAAGAGACATAAGCAGTCGTTTCACTTGATAGCTGTAATAATAATCGGGACTGCAATTTGCATCGGTTTTCGGAATGTCCTTTAACTTCGGAATTATCCTATTGATTCCCTCGTGTAGAGTACGCCTGCTTCGGCGCGAGTGCAGCAATGAGAAAATTACTCCATCCGTGAAAGCTAAAGCGAAATAACCATAGAAAGAGGGAGAGAGAGAGAGAGAGAGAGAGAGAGAGAGAGAGAGAGAGACGAAAACTAGAAATCGCATTCGCTGGCGAACTTTTATACACTAACAGTAAAAGTCTCTTAGATAACGATGTCGTTGGTAGGCACTTGCAGAACTGCCATTCCAACGACGCACACAAATTCGTGACGCCGTTGACGTCACCTCTTAACGATCTACCCGGTGTTTCGAGAAGGTCCTTGAAGTTTATTGGGCATTTTGTCGAAAGTAAAACTTCTAATCAGATGTATTTGCGCGATGTTGGTTTAAGCGTTTTTCATCAACTCGTCAAGCTTTGTATTGCCTATCGATTCACGATTTTCCCGATTATATTTTGTTTTACAAAATGAATGGACATTTAAAACTGATTTCATTATACATGCTGTTTGTTTATTAATTACGATCGTTAATTGCTATTGAGATTATTAATCTTTAAATACTTTAATGATGTTCATCTGATTTAATCTAACAACTCATGTGCCAAGAAAATCAATTTATCCCTTTTCAATTAAATATTCATGGTAATTTGAACACTAAAGCATTTCAATACTTTCGAAAATTTCTTTGGGCAAAAATTGAGCCATTCCTTCTGGATGGAAGTAATTTAGATTGAAAGTAGGGGGAAACTTTTGTTCATTCCCCTATAGATATATACGTCAAATACGTTTTCTATTAGATGCGAATAAAATCTAAGCTTCAATTTCCTATATCCAGATGCGTTTTATACTATAAATTACTACTGCAGTGATCGCTTAAATAAAAATACAAATGCACGTAAATGTGGATGAAAATGAACGAACATTTAAACAAATTCGAAGATATCCAAATTAAAGGGTAATTAGAATTCAAAAATATGGGTCGCAGTAAATACGAGAGTATATATATATATACATTATCTGTACACGTATGTCCGCGGGTACATGGAAACAGCTATCTTTCAAACAGTTGAAATTTGACAATGACGTGACGCATTAATTATCGTCATCGTGTTACTTTCACATCTCCTATACATACGTTCGGAATTGTGACGTTCCACTATTATTTACTAATTAGAAAATGGATGAACATAATTTTGCTAAATTTAATACCTATCGTGTAGTGGCCTCTGGGTGGTAAATGTTGAAAAAATGCGACAGCCCGATGTATTGCTGAATAATGTTTTCATTGCAGCATAAATATTCTTAAATTTTTAATGGAATTTTTTCTTTCATTGTGTAATTCTTGCGAGCGTAGAAAAATATTGCTTGTTTTGTAGTGAACACTGTTGTGTTACATAGAGGTGCAAATAAATCTATAAATATAGTATTCATGCCTTGAAAAAATGTTGACCGTGTTTTATCATCTATACATAAAATCGAGAGAACGAGCCGTGTGTAAATTATTTAATAAAAGTATTATTGATTATAATATAATAAGTAAATTATAGAAATTCTTCAAATTATAATTCAGCTCATTATGATTAAACAGATAATTCATCGTTGCACGATAATGCAGGAAAACGAACAATGTCATATTTTTGTTTATTTAAGCAAATTGGCTGTGATATACTGCATTTACCAAAATGTCAACGTGTATGTATATTCAACGGGTGCCAAAGTAAAGAATAAACACAATATGAATAAAACAAATGCACGGTGATACCCGTGTTGCGCATTGGCATTCGTAATTCAGTTAACAACAAATCTGTTCCAGGCGAAATTGAAAAACAGTCATTAGTAAATATTGTCGTTTCTCGATAGACATCCAATCAAGGTCCCATTTGTTCCGACTCCGAAATGCAAATACAATTTTATCGACCGCAAATCCAATCTTAGATTTATAAAAACCTATAAATCGCATAAATATGTTTATAAATGGTTTTTCTATAAATTGGCTACTTCATCCCATCTGTCCCTCTGTCCCTCACTATCCCTCATTGTCGATTATCAGCATTGAAAATATAAACTTGCAAATCCGGCAATACCCGAAATTCGACATTTGCTTGCGTTCGCGTGGTCACCGATAAATTATTTCAGCAGGTTGAAATATAGAGATCGCGTTCGTTACACACGCCTCCCATTCGTTCATTACTCACGCGGCCATTTTTCGCCAAAACTGTTTCATTTTTACGGAACATAAACTGAAAAAATTACACGCGCTATGAATGGAAGAAATAAAGCGGGCAGCATCCCGTGAACGTGAAAAAGCGTACATGTTTGACTAATGGTACTCACGTGTTTGGTAAAGGGGCACCTACGACCGTTTTTTTGTAATTGCTCATTTTCGTGGATAAAAAGTTACGGCCGTGCATGAATACGCGCATTAATTACGTATATATATATATATAATATAAGAAAAATGAGGGTGAAAATCTGAAACTTTTCCTACGTTGCTCGCCATAATTTAAAATATCATTTTTATCGTTGGAAAAAATGTGTCAAAGCGAATTTCATTATCATATATATCAACTATTCAGTTAAAAGTTTATAGAGCACGAGAGACAATAATGAAGGAATATTGTTTTTCGCTATTGTTTTTCTTATAAAATAAATGTTGACTGTGGCGGATATATTGATCGTATAATTGTACATGAAAATGAAATGTGCAGAAATTCTATATTTCCACAAATTGCAGGTATTGAAAATATAGTCTGATACAAGAGAACTTTAAGCTATTTATTTTTTTAATTTCACATCTTTAAAGTATTCGTTAGAATGTAAATTCTGGATAATTGCTCAATAAATTGCGAATTATTTATATTTTCATATTTTCGTAATGGGTATTTTACGTTATTATCCATAAAAATGTATAAACAATAACGTATTCAATGGGTCATTATGCAAATCGAAAATAAGAATTTATTATTTCTTTTTAAATCATTATAATATATCAATAAAGTGTAACATCGCAATGTTTAACTTGATAATAATATTCGGACTGTTTATTTTATTCCGAAATTTATGGAGGATTTTTTAATCTTGTTACATGCGATTACTTATACCAGCTCAGCATTTGTATTTGAGTTTCAAATAAATTTCTTTTCTTTGAACGTTCTTTTGACCTGTTCTGAAACATGTTTTATATGAGGTATACTTATTATGGTTTTAATGATCTTCTGATAATAAATGTGACGAAATTATTGATATATAAAATCCTGATGATTCTGCAGGTTCAGATGCAGGATCTGATGTTGAGAAATTTGATGACGGAAAAATAATGATCATTACAAAAATTCTAAATATGTCTTTTTCGCAAATGTCGTATGAATATTGTGTTTATATTAGAATCATACAGAAAAAATATGTATTATTCGAAATTTCCACAGTTACCACCAATTTTAAATGGTTAAACTGAATAGAGCGAAAAACAAAAAATTATCTTGTAATCTACAACTATTTTATTAATTACTCAAAAACAACATGAAACGTAGATAAGTCATTAATTCAGGAGTCTATTTCCAAGACGAATTTTTTATTTTTCCCAAAATTCAAGAAATTATTTTAAAAGTAAAAATTACTTAATCTTCTTTCTTCATTTTGCCTTCGAGTATATAAAATAAAGCGAAAGAAGCCGCAAGGTCCGGACAATTAGCGGGGCTTTATATCGGCAGATGAACACGTAAAAGGCGTATTTTTGCATAAAGGATGTCCCGATACTTAATTGTACCTATGGCTCCGTGGGTATACTCGGAAAATATGTGTTGAGAATTTATGAAATTTCGGGCACGTATGCGCATCCAGGATCGCCAAGTACGTGCAGGCCGCCTAAACCGAGTCGGACGCGTAATTAAAACGCGCTGCTAAAGAATGTCGGCGATAAATCTCCCTCTTGGGACAGTTATACTAGAATATAAATGATTTTCGAGAAGAAACGGCGAGAGTTCGAAAAGAATTTCCGCACCCGAGCACAGTCCGGTAGCCTCGTCGTCGTCGTGGTCTTTTCCGTCCTTATTCTCATCTAATTCGTTCTCTCGACGTATACTGGCGGCTCCTTCTTCTACTTTGTCGTCTCAGGTGCCTTTTGCACTTGAAACCTCCTCTTCGGATAAGTTTGACTTTGTGTAATTGCGCAATTTAAATAAAAATACTGTGCAGTTAATTTATGTGGCGTCGTAATTACAGCACTTGAGTGCAAATCGTGTAAGTTGAATTACATTCTTTCTTCTCCACGAAGAAGCTTCATGTTACGACGACGATGTCTGATCAAAAAGTAGTAGAGCGCACTTAGAGAAGAGCTTTCACTGATTTTGACAGCCTTTCTACACTTTCTGAATACATAGTTATAGTTAATTTCGTGGTACCACGAGAAAGGTTTAAGAGATGAAATGTGGGAACTTAATTAATTTTCGACCAATTACATTATGACGGCCAGCGAAGTAGAAATCAATGTTCAAGTATGTTGATCCACCGGTCACATTTTAGCAGTTTGCATTAAACTTTCGATATGTGGACTGCACTGCCATTGGTTTTCTTTGTTATTCCTTTCTTTCTTATTTACACCATATTATATGTAGTTAATTGATCTATTCTATACCGTCGATGCCTATAATATATAGAGACCCATTAACCATGCGACAGACCAATTAGCCATCCTAAATAACATCTATAATGCTCTCTGTTGGTGTTCGTTGTTGCATATCAACGCTTTACATGATGCAATGCACCGTATACAACAATTTTGTTCAAAACCCTTGTTTATAATTATAGAGCAGTTAAATTTCAATATTGCTTATTTGATACTAACTTTGAATACTAAACTTGTATTTGCAGATGTTCAACAATACAGTGCTGACTGTTGTAATGCACGGGCGGTTCATTGACAGTCGACAATACAATCAATTATTGACATGTACAATCAACAGAGAATAAGGCCTCCAGACGATGATAAATGATTTATACCTATAATACCTATACATGTATTTTACTTCGAATTGTGCAAGTCTGCGAGGTGTTATTCAGTCATCGACAATGCATGGACATAAGAATAAATGTCAAAATATTGATTCACATATCATTTTTGATACGTATCACGTATTAGGTATATGTTCTATTGTTGTTCCTATCTCGAATCATTACGTTGAGGAAAACTAGTATACGAAATTACAAAAAATATAAGAAGTATGTTGATTTTTTCGTAGATCATTTTTATATTACACTTTGGCATTTTAAAAATAAAGTAGCGTCGTTTAACTTGTACCTTTGATGTTAATTAAAATTGCTGTAACGAGAATAAAAAAGCGGTGTCTACGATAGACGAAACGAATAATTACAACATATGAATAAATCACATTCGATTTAACTAAATAAATAACAATCTATTTAGTGATTCTGGAGTTTCCGGTTATTGACCAACAAAACATAAACATATATACTACATATTAAAGGAACGTTTACAACAATCCCATATACCTAAATTCAACATATTATGATCATAAGATGATCATCATGTTAAATTAAAGCATGAATTATTTTAAAAATGGATTTTGGCCACTGCGTCTCTTAAAAGTGTTAATGAGATTTACCTTATCTTTTTTTATACAAAGTCGAAAACAAAGTATAAATATGAATTATAATACAATAAGTCGTGAATCTTTATTTACAAATTAAAAATTAAAAATATAAAATACAAAACTTTTAATTGTTTCCTTAAAGTTATTGATACATTTATATTAAAAATATTAAGGTATTAAAAATAATACTTTAAGAATTAATAAAATAATCAATAGTTGAGCATCTAATCAAATTTAGGCTCCAAGTATAGTCAAATTTACATTTGACCTATACATCTCCACATTGCATGTACGACATCCCAGCATCCAATCATAATTCATAATATAATTTATAAATATTCATATACTGAAAAAAAAAATTTTTTTTTGTTAGTTCAACCATTATTTTTCCGCGTAGTTCTATTATTCTTTTCCAAAATTTGAAAAAGAATCAGCTGTCTAATGCCATAAATGAACATGATTTATTTCATATAGAGAAACTTTACAGACGTTATAACGAGTTCATATTATACGTACATGTATATGTATCTCCTTGAATACTTGTATATTATGTGATAGCGAATTGCAGCAATTAAATTTACGGTAAAATTTTAACATTAACCATACTCTTCAGGCACATATATATTTAATTAATGCTGTTTAACGAATAAGTATAATTCACAATTTCTAATTTATTTCAATTGGATTGACTTACATTTCTATACATATGTATCATTATTTTTATAAGCGATATATATGATAACTTATATGAATAATGAATTAATTCATAAACGAATATAAAAAAATATTATATACGCTAACGGTATACAAGTGTTTTCTTTACACGCAAGTAATGAAATGACGCTCTCCCAATCCCCCGAAGTTTCTGTACATTATTATATTAATATAGCGACATGATCTATAGTTTTATTCGATATTATATTTTCAAATCCAACATGCACACTTCCTACTTAAAAGAATTAGAATTAAGATTTACTTGTTTTTTAATAATACACAAATATATTTCTCAAGAATTATAAGAAATATAAGAAATGTAAAGAGAGCTATTTCATACTGAAATCTTATACATGTTCTATATTTAATCAATCAACCAAAATTCAAATGTTCTTAACCTTAGTATAAATCAAATATTTAACAAATAACGATCCCTAAGAATAAATGCGACGAGCACGGCTTACTTAATTATACTCAATTAAAGCTTTCGTTACCTCGGATTTTGCAATCTTTCTATATCTGTAGAATAATTAACTTAAGAATGAAACCCGTATCTAAAATGTAGTAATTATGTTAAGACGGTACCAAAGAAACGTGGCGTCACAATAATTCGATGCCGTAAAAAAATGAACAGTGTCTGCAACAGAAGCGTGCATTTTCAATTCATTTCGAAAATTGCAATAATTGTATGCCTGTAACATGAAAGTCACTTATATACTTCTCATAATTTGTTCATTCATGCCGTTTAGCTAAATCATAAGACTAATTATCCCTGAGGAGCAGGCACTACAAATATCATGATGGAGTCGAATTTTTTACATTGACGTTCTTCCCACATTACGTGAACTCTTTTTTTGACAATCGATTTCTTCAGTTTGGCAAGATGAACTTAATCGCCAATTATCTTTCTGAATTCAACGCATCAGACGGAAATGGAAGGAGCGTCAGCGAGCTTTCTGACCATGGTCGCGACCCCAAAAGCTTTGGGTTCCATCGCCTTTATTGACGCTTAATCTCTCGATGATCTCCTTGCTCGGTGTCTTGAGGTCATAGGCTAAACCAAACCAGGACATGATCTCGATGAAGGCAGTTGAGGGGTTAAGTCCGTAGGCGCCGAGTTCGGCAGCTTTATAATCCCAAGGGAAAGCGTGATGGTAGTTGTGCCAACCCTCTCCTAATGTGAAGAATGCCACCGTGGCATTTTCCGTTGGCTTCAGGTGCCTAAATAATAGTTTTTATTAGACTTGTAAACTATAATATTATTCCTAATTTTTTTAATTGCTTATATACATATCTGATTGAATTAGATTACATGAATCGTCTACCAATATATAGCTTGATGGAAAAATGTAAAATCATAAAATAATTTATGGCGTATTACTCAAACTATTAATAAAACTATTAACAAATGATTAGAATAATTTTCAAAAATATTAACAATTTGTTACATATTGTTAAAAAAAAAAATGAATAGAATTTCTAAAAGAATGACTAAAACAACTGTATATTCATTTGTATTATTTTTATATTTTATCACAAATGATGTTTCGTACCCAGCAGTAATATTTATAATTATTAATTGAAATACTAAAAAAAGGATAAATAAATTCCTTTAATTGCATCGACAAAATACATATTTTACTGTTAACATTCACATTCAATTCATGAACTTATTAAATGTTTTTATTTCATTTGACAAGAATTTTATACATATATGTAACAGCGAAAGTATTGTTAATTCGATAGGAAATGTATTCGTTAATTGAACAATCGAACGTAACACTAGTGTCTGAATTTCGCGTTTTTTGCTGATCCTAATTAAGAGAGCAGACAGTGCAGTAGAAAAGAGGTGGATTCAGCACGATGTTCCGTGCAGAAAAAGTCGATATTTTTGCTTTATTTTTTTGTTTTACTCAAAGAGGAACGGAATCGTAGAATGATGTGAATGAAAAAGATCCTGCTGCTGTAACTTTCTTTTTCACTCTGCATACGTATATATCCTAGTAGAAAATAAGATCAGTTTATGGACATTTTTTCTGGATTGCATTACTTTTAACATAGAGGCCAGAAAAACTGGGCAGAAATTGGTGTCATTTTCTACTAGGGTACTTGACTTTTAAATTTGAAGTGAAATAATTGTGAAAAAATGGCCTTCCTTGATGTCAAAAATATTGAAATGGATGACCCGAAATAAAAGATAAAAATACAACAACAACAAATATTGCACCTTGATGAATATAAAAAGTAAATAATATTATATGTATACATTACATTAATAATATTATACTGTATTTATTTACTTATCACCTAATCATCTACAAAAATTAATTAAAACGTTATCGCGTTGGATTAAAATGGAAATATAACAAATGTTACAGTCTGCGAGGTCTACTTACAGAGCATTAAGTTTTGATATTGATAGCCCTTACGGAAATGTACACCAAAAAATATTGTTCGGGGTCCGAAATGACACCAAAGTCGGTGTAAACACTAAAAAAATTGGGGTTTACACCCAATTGGGTACACCCAATTGGGTGTCATTTCGGACACCGAACATATTTTTTTCTGTGAGGGAGATCAATTGACAGAAGAATATTTCCTTTATGAAAGAAAATTTAATCTTGTTTTTCATTTAAAAACATATATTAATAAAAATTAACGATAGAATTTGTAACAATGTAAGAAATATACCATGAAAAATTTTAGAATTGAAAGAGAATTAGCGAAGAAACTGATCAAAATAATAATCGAATTTAATCAATTGAACGACTCTAAATGCAAAGTGAGCATGAATAAGAAAACAATTAATTGGAATTATACTAGGATGAACGAATATTAGAAATAATATTCTGCACGTTCGAAGGAAAAAAAAAATGTAAAGAAAGAAATTAAACTGAACATCGTTGTATTTTTTTAATAATATTAAATACATTTTAACAATTTTCAAGTAGATTAAGTAAAATTGAGCAAAATTAAAAAGAATGTTATCATCAGAGCCGACGAAAAAGTCCAATTAAATAGAAAAGAATAAAGATTATTGAGTCGAATAAAAAATAACTTAATTAAATGTAATTGATGAGCATTAGTCCAAACTGAACTAAATTGAATGTAATCGAAAACGATGGAAATCGTACAAAAATATAATAGTTCCGTTATACCATCATGCAAATAAATTATAAATATGATCGATTAAATGGAATTAAATAAAGCTAAACAGTATTTTCCGCAAAAAAGAGCATTTAGCCACAAATTAGATGGAAATTCATTGAGTTAAAATGAATATATAGAATTCGAAATGAAACGAAATAAAATTAAAGAATGAAATGTGAATAATTATCAAAAATAATTGATCATCAAAGTTGAATATGAACGATTTGTCGACTAGTATACTCAAATTCGGACAATTCTCAAACGAAAATTGGCCCATCTCTCGACTCATCGCAAGAGCTAATTCAACCATTGGAATTCTCACACGTGCTCGCGTCACCGCAAGCGTGAACATACTCGTTGTATGGTCGATTGCCCCACATGTGGGCGAAACTGTTGACGAGGAACGTTGCATTCAGCAGCCACACGTAACGAATGAGGACGGCATGAAAGCTGATGTACCACGTCTCGCCCCAGCCGTACACGGGTATCAGAGTCGGAAGCACGAAGCACAGGGTGAGCATAATGTACTCGTAGTATCTGCAAATCCAATTATTTCCCATATTATCCAATCATTCAGGCGTACTGTGACTGACTGTCTTATGTCTTGATTCGAGTGCAAGCGAATTGCAAGTTACCGTTTAACATCAGAGGCACAATTGTGCAATATCTATATAATCTATATACTTGTAAAGAGTAATGCTTATGTCAATCGTCATAGATAGCAGTCGATATTATCAACATGATTGTCGTTCGTTTTCTTGAAAATTGGACTTAATACACTGACTGTCCAGGTATGCACGAATAATAGATGTCCAGTTTTTGTCCATTGGAAGACTTACTTACGTTCATGTCCCCTGTAGATCCAATGTAGACCCAACAGTACACCTATTACACGTGCACAAATGACGGTGACAATTGGACGTCCATTGTACGGACAATGACGTAATATTGACGTTCAATGAATGTACTGAAAATCCTGTCCGGACATACAACGGTTGTCCTACGGAACGAACTTGTGCAGTTTGTGAAAATCCGACAAAATTTTAGATAAAACTTTAAAACTAGATTGTAAGCTCGAATCGCGTTCAGATTCTTTAAGAATAAAATCTCACTTGTCGAAGAACTGGATCACAGGATCAGCTTCGATGTCACTCATGTCGATTTTACCTCCATACTTTATTACGGAAGGGTGGCGCTTTGTCATCAGCCATCCTACGTGAGAGAAGAAAAATCCGCGATTTGCGTCGTGTGGGTCTGCTGGAGTTTCAGTGTACTTGTGATGCGTACGATGGTCCCTTATCCACCTGTACATTCGTGTCTGAAATGACGACAAAGAATTCATTATTATACATTTGAATCCCGATAGATAAGCTTTTTATGAATATTAATTATTTTGTATATATTTATTTATTAGAAAATGTAGGATTGGTTCATCACGTTTTTCGTTTTTGCATGTCATGAAGATCTGAAGTGATTTAATTTTTAATTGCGATAAAATTTAGACTGAAAACTCAATCATCATTCATTCAAGACGTTCACTGTCAAATAAAAATAATAAAACACTTTCGATATCGTCAAAAATGAAATAGCAAAAGCAAACACAAAAAAAGTTTCTAAAAATAAGTAACAAAGAATGGCCTTCGACAAGGTTGATGCGACAAACTGTACAACGTTAATGAGAATTTCATCCCCTTTTTCTTTCGTCCATATCTTGACGTGTCGCGAAGCATGGCGCGAATGTCAGAGACATCGTGTAAATGTCAGGTTGTTTTTGTGAATCTGTAATCTGCCTTCTACTTCAGCTATCATCTACTTGTCCCTTGACTGTCCTTTTCTCTTTGCCTCGATATTTGTGTCTTCCACTTCCTCATGCATCCTTTTCGCGACCGTTCCTGTAATATATGCTACGACCTCATTTTCCTCTATCGACTTTCTGGGCAATCGAAAGTCTTTGACGGTACAGCTGCAATTTTCCCTTCTATAATTTCACGAACGTTGAATATAATCCTATTATATTAAAGCTGGAGCTCTGTTTTCCTCGCTTTTATTAAAAGCAAATGTACTGTGAGAGGAAATCATTTTCTTGCATCACTTTGGCAAAAAGTTCAAGCATTTCTACATTTATTATTTCAATTTTCCTAGACTTCTGATTCGGGAATTTTCTGGGAAAAAACAATTGACCTTTAGGATGTGCTCCCATTTTATTCCAAGCCGTTCGTCGCATGCTCTGTCCATAGTTTCTACTGACTGCCGGAGGTAATCCCGGTCCATCGGACCTGATCCCTTTTTTCACTTTTTTTTTCTAAATCTACATGCTCTTATACGAAACGTCGAATAATCCACATCTATATAGTGGACTGGGAATGACTTTGCTAACCAAAAGATGGTAAAATCGAAGTAAGGGAATTTGTGATAAAAATTTGAAATCATAAGATGCACATAACAAATAAAAAGTTGATAACGATTGTAAATTATGTGTATAAAGGTTATGCATGAAAAGATCACCTTTTCAATATCGGTGAAATACACGAGATGAATTTCAGAGAAAAAGTATGAAAATTAAAACCGTGAATGGCACAAATGGCGCAAATAAGGGAGTATAATGTCGGCTGACGCAACTGGAGGACAGATTCAGGGTGGTTACTGATCTGGAAAACTTAGGGATCGACCCGTACGCGATAAGGCAGGGAGATGTCATAAAAATAAAGAAATAAATGGAATATACAAAAGATGACTGACAATAACGGTTAGTTTATAATTATAAAAAAAATATCGAATAATATTTAGCTGGACTTGCGTCCACTAACAATAGTTGATGAACATCTACATACGTAATCAAGTAAGTATATAAATCATTAAAACATCGACTGAGACATTAGTAACATGTCATTTTTTGAGTCGGTGATTATATATCTGGTAGAAAAGGAACATGGAGAAGGTTGGGATGGTACTTTATTTAAACTTTTTTTAAAAATTAACTGTCATATTAATATTTCTATCATAATTTGATAACGATTTAACTTTCGAAGGTTTGTGCCAATATTAGGAATGCATTTCACCATAAAGTAGCAATAATAATTTTCCCGAAAATTGAAATTTTTAATAGCTTAAGTCGAAAGAATCATTCTCTCGAATCCATAAAGGAAATACCTATCAGTTTAATGCTCTGGTAGCACTATACACAAATCTGCGCTGGGATTAATGTGTACTTGGAATATACATGCATATATATGCAGTCGCAAAACTAGTTTACCGTATTGCAATGAGCATTCTTCGTTAAGTTTTAAGTGACAAAGTTTTGGGTCATATGTCGACCACAACGGTGTGTTCAAACAGAGACATATTGCGATTACGGCTAACCAAATGAAATATATAAGGAAGCCAGCGCTTGAATTTTGATTGGTTACTTTCCGATTTGTTGGTTATTTTAGTTCGAAACCAAAGCGAATTTTGTCAATGGACGATTGTACGAAAATTTAGACAGTAATCAAAATGCCACTTTTTAACAATAAGTTGGTCGAAATTAATCTAAGAAACAAATTTTACTTAAAAACGGGTAAATATCGAATAAAATCAAATTATATTTTTGTAGATTATTGCATTTTCCTTTATAATAAAGTTTTATTTCATAGACTTAATTTAATATGTAAGTTTGACATTCAAGAAAATATAAATTTCATGTATCTACGACTGAGGTGTAAAATGTCTCGTACACGGTTCAAGTTTTGCTTGAAATGAAAAATTTAGATACACGTTTATTATTCGGTTTATATAAATATAACATATACTTCGATATTACTTTTTTTCAACTACAATATATCAATTATAAAAACTGTGTATGTAGAAAAAAAACTCCTGAAAGAAACGTTCACACCGCATAAATAATTATAAAAATCATCGTGTCGACGATTTTTGGAAATATCAAATTATTGACGGACATATAAAATGAAAATCAAAAATATATATAACATATTTTATTATAGCACAAAGAATATCAATGTCATTATTGTAAAATGTATTATTGAGTGCGATGCATTTGCCCGATTTTATCATAACGAGGGCATGGTTTTTTTTTTATGTCGCGCATTTAAAATTGTTTAGTACGTGGGGAAATTCAATTGCTCGCTGAAGCTTTCCAATCCATAAATTAAATAATATTCCTGCAGAGAAATGTATTATTAATAAAGCGAAAATATGAATTTTCAACATAACGGATTTTTATACATCATATTATTCCCAAATTGTATACAATTGCTTTTGCTACAGCTTCTATTCGCGTTTGGAAAATGTGAGTAATTTGAGTAGCATTCTTTTAAATAGTGATGAGCTATTGTCATATCCAATTAAGTGTTATTGTAAAGCTTTATCGTAAACAATGCAATTGCCAATGTGTTAGAGCATAAAAGATTAATCATAAAAAATGTGAAATCATAAACAGATTTGTTTTATTTATTATATTTTTCATTTTTCAAGCATTTCCGCAAGAATAACGATTTGATTGAAGAAAGCATAAAATTGGATTAGTTACATTTGGAAAAGTCACACATGTCATTATTTTAAATTACTTCATATATATATATATCCATATCCAGGAAAGATAGATGAAAACTCTAATACAGCATAAAACATTGTATGTGCCATGATATAAAAAAAATGTAGCATTTAAATACGCATTCCTTGAATTTGGTAAAATTTAATTTTACTTAATTGTTTATCGATTACACCCTGCTATAAATATAATATTTGTTCATTTAGAGTTTCAGAGATAACAATATAAAGTAGCTTTATGCCAATATTATGCCGGGATTTATGCCAATAGAGTTTTGTGTTCTTTATTTGTTGAAATACGATACTTCAAATTAGAGCTGTTGCAACAGACAATGCGACACTTCGAAAA
Organism: Trichopria nigra; assembly: GCA_030522945.1. Classification (NCBI taxonomy): domain Eukaryota; kingdom Metazoa; phylum Arthropoda; class Insecta; order Hymenoptera; family Diapriidae; genus Trichopria; species Trichopria nigra. The sequence continues at coordinate 23,792 of JAPYZR010002079.1, forward strand.
TTCGATTCTATATAAATATGACGATTCTATATAAATATGATGAATAGTATTGATGCAGTTATTCAAAGGATTTTTTTGAAACTCGTTACTCGTAGGTTGTTGAGGTTGTTTTTGATTCTCTCCACTATTTTTGTATTCCATTTTATTAAAAATCATTTTTAGATTTTTCGATCCTCGAATTTTATATAATATATTTGATAATCCGCTTATTATTACACTTGAAAAGGAAATAATTGGATTTTTTTTGAAAAAGGGATTTTGAATATATATATATATATATATATATGAATTTTGTATTCTGATTTAGGATCACAAACTTCGAAACCTTGCAAGTTCGGATTTCATCAAAATCAAATCAAACAAATTTATTGTACAGTAACTAATTTTATATATAATAAATATTATAAAATAAGTAATAAATACGAGGCACGAGGATGAATTATTACTTCTAAAGTTTACATATGAGTACATAGGCTCAAGAACAATAAGTTGCGTTTGAAATTACAAAGAAAAAGAAAACAATAATGTAGAGACTGAAGTTAAAAGTTCAACATGTATTTTGCAGTATTCTTAATGGAGTAAATTTTACAGAATTCATAAACACAACGGGAATTTCAGAAATTACAACTAAAGTGACGTTTACTTATGCTGTCCTTATATCCTTTATTTATTACTAATTCCAATTAATAGACAGTAGCGCCAATACGTCTATAGTATCACGTAGATCATCACTGAAATATTGAATACCAATGTTTTGGAAAACACGACCTAGATATAGGGGGGTTGTCTATCTATATAGGATACTGTAACATATACGTAATGTCGTAAAGATACGTATCTATCTATCTATATATATATATTGGAAAAGAGATGTATGTCTCCCTCGGTTGGGGAAATTGCTGCCGCTTGCGCTTTAGTGCAACTGGAGACTTTAGCTTTAGCTTTCAGTGTGCAACCCCTATTTTCGATACATCGCACGATAACACTCGGTTTACCAACGAACCATCGACGGTTCGCCTCTTCGTTTTTCTCGACTCCTCCGCTTTCTTAGCAGCTCTAAAGAGGATGAGCGTGACTTGTATCTAATATTCTATCTTATATATTACTTGGTTAGCCCTGTTACTAAAGATTAAATATGATGAACAAATGTTGTATTCAATTTCATAACGCAGTAACATTGAACAACATTAATGCAGACACTTTTTTATTCATTAAATTATTTATGTCAAATGAAAACTAAAATCTAAAGGTAAAAAAAATAATCAGTATCAGAGAGAAAACTTTTCTCATCGTCATCTTTTCGTGAATAGCCCGTTCTCGAATACTACTCGGCTAGTACTAACCAGTGTAGGTCGTCATTCCCGAAAACAGATTCGAAAGCAATCCAGAAGTTCCGGAAAGACCTTCTGTGAAATGAAAATTTAGTTGCAAGGCATCAGGAAACTGATAGAGGAAAGTTTAGACGAAGCGTATACGTCATTCGTATAAAAGAAGTACACTTAAGAACTCATCTATTTTACGTTTCAGATAATTGGATGGAATTTCTTTACTCGATTAAAATGAAGTTTCTCCCCAATTTTTCTGGCCTCTATGTTAAAAGTAATGGAGTCCAGAAAAAATGGCCATAAACTGGTCTTATTTTCTACTAGATTATTTATAGTTTTTAATTATTTCAATATATGTGACAATACCTACTAAAAAAGATTGATTTGATTGAATAAAATGTTTCTGTGTCGACAAAATAAATTAATTTTTTTTCAGGAACATTTGTATATTTTTAGGACAATTAAGTAAATTGAAAATTACATGAAATTGATTCTTATATCGACGGTATATTTCTATCACGTCGTCACTTCGAAACTGACACCAGCCGTACTGATTTTAAGTTGTCAATATCACTAATTAGGCGCTTTTATAAAACATTTATTTTAATTAAGTATTATTAAAGAATCGATGATATAAAAGAAGCCCAATATTCTAAATTACTATCTGACACATACCATTATTTATATTTAAAACTAGATGCTCTATAAATTAATTCTCGAACTTTATAATCAAAACTTAATAGATTATTTATATTATGATTAAAGTTTTATACTTAATTTTAGGCAGGCCGGAATGATGTCATTGATAAAAAAGTAAAAATTTTGACAAAATTTCCGTTATACAATTATGAAAATTTAATTATACAATCGTAATTTCATTTCTTGCAATTTATTTCTTCTCGCTATATTTAAACGTGAGATGACAAGTGTATTAATATAATTTATATATATAAAGAATTAACATTTTCAATTTAACCTGTAAAAACTAGTAGAAAATATAAATATTTGAACACCAAGTTATATTTTGCTCGAGTTTCTGCAATGACTATATATACGCGCAATGATCAATGTAAAATATAATATTATATTATGTATAAAATAAAGAAAAATATATAAACACGAATAAATAGGTGCAAATTTGTTGAATAGAAAAATATATAGTCTATTTGAAATGAAACGGAGCGAATGGCTATGCTTCGAACACGTTTCTATAGTAAATGTGAATCTTTGCGTCATACGAACGTTGTACGAAATAAGTCATGAATAAAATGAAAAAGAGTCTGAACAGAAATTTTGTTGTTATACGTTACCGACGCTGACGCCAGTATGGAAAAACGAGAATGAAACGTTTGCTATACATTTTTTGTTCTATTTCAATTTTGTACCCGCACTTCTGCGAACCAGTGATAAGGCTGCCGTAACAATTTTACGTGAATAAGGCGAAGATATCGAATTTTCGTACCCAGAAAAGTTCCATACTTTATTCTACGCTTTCATCAATTTTTGAAGAAAGGAATTTTATTTTATAGAAATCCGCAAATTATATTTTTGCAAAATTTCAAACATAATAAGTGTCAAAATCTTCCAACAACACGTAATTGTTTTTGAATATAGTATTCCATATACCACATTTTTGCATATTTACTTAAGACTTTTGATTCTTTAACATGTGTGAATAGATGTTATATAAGTGACGAACTTTAGTACCGATATATTTACACATACATATATATATATATTAAATGTAATTTAGGAAATGTTGTGTACCAACATACAATAGACCATTAAAAAATGCTTGAAAGCGTAAATGTCTTAAGTCTCGTCAGTTTAATTAGTACTAAATGATAATACATTTCAAGTCGCGTTTGAGAAAAACAAGCACGGTTGAATTCCCGCGGAATGGTGGCGGAGATCAACGCGGAGGTTCGTTAAGATTCGAGGATCGTTAGCATCGAAACGGCGGAGTTTATTCGATCTTATTTTTTTTTTTTTTTTTTTTTTTTTTTGTTCTTTTTAATAGGGGGCAAGGAAAAGCACGCTGAACGCATGCCTCTTCACCTCGTACTCGCGATTTCTGACGGGAATTAAAGGGATTATCGAGTACGTGCGGTAATAGACGAGGCAGGGCTGAAGAATCTGAGAACGTGGATGGAATGTTGAAATTATATGGACGTTTGTAAGATCGCTTGCTGCCTGTGAAAGCACGAGTTCCAACTTCGACAAAGTTCAGGATCACGCGGTACAGGCAGGCTACAAGACTGCGCCAATAAGTTCTAAGCAAAGATCAACAACAAGCTGCAATTAAATGCGATTCCGAATAGACACCGAACGAAAAGGAAATGAAAATCTGAAAAGAGTGAGAATATTGATTTTTCCGATAACAATACTTAAGGTTTCCTTGATTTGCGAAATCTAGTTTTTTTTTTTTTTTTGTTGAATCATTGTGATTTAAAGCCATGCTCGTTTCAATTAAACGTGTTCCTGCATGTTTACATTTTTTAAATGTATGATGTAATGTAACTATTTTTCACAAGATATATTTATCGGACTTCTTAGCTATCCTAGAATAAACGTCAATTTTGGTAGACACGCCTCTGCCGTCTGTGCTCAATTGTTTTCCTTTATGACACAAAATATGACTGCTCTAGATAAGCAGTAATGGGCAAATAGTAGCTCACGTTTATTTTTTGTAGTTTATTAAATTAAATTTGTTTTTGTCGAAGCTTTGATCCACTTCCATAGTCAATTTATTCGTCAGATAAGTCTAAAAATATAAACAATGATTCCATAATCAATATAAGACACCCTTGGCTGTTTACAAAATTTCATAAAACACTTTATAGGACTAATGACAAAAAAAAATTAACCATTGTGAATTGGACCATTTTAGCCTATTAAATTTAAAAACATGAAATTACAGATAATTTAAAGATTTGCAATATTCCTTTCATGACAAAATTTTAAAATTATATTTTATGGTGTGTGGTATTACTTAATGATAAAATACTATTAAGGATAATGAAGAATGAAAAAAACTATATTATTAATAAAAATAAGCATATGCATAAATATTTGTGAAATAAAAAAATGACACTATAGAAAGCGACAAAAACATTTTAAGAAAAATAAAAATAATAACAAATTTTTAATCACTATTTAAATGTACACAAATTTTTTATATGTCACGTTATTACAAAATGAAAAAAAAAAAAAAGGAAAGATAAGTTAGTATGTATAGTAATGTCTATCTGAAGTTACCGGAACCACAGCAAACTGGTCGTGAACGATGAAACAAATATAGCTTGTGTGCACCCGAGGAATAAGTTTTCTTGACAACCAACCTGATTGCCAAGAACGATAATAAATTGCAGGTGGGAAAATGAAAACATTTCCTAAAGAAAAAAATCCCTCCATTCGTCGTCGGAAATTCCATTAAGCTACCAGTGCCCTCTCGAGATTGTGCTCCATTAGATTTTACTATGGGTAGTGTCGTAAGACATCGAAAATGGCGGAATAAAATATTGTATCCTGAATACTTGATAATTAGTTATACGGAGCGTATTTGTCTATTCAATAAAAGAGTTTTGGTCAATCACAACTAATTAATCAAGACAATGAACGACTGATTGAATCAATGGAAAATAAATTTTGTATGATTTAATTTCAACATCGTAAAAAAATAAGAGTTAATTACGTATGTATGTACTATTCTATATAAGCATTCTGCCAAGAAAGTATGTCAAATTCTTTATTTCTATAATAGTTTATAAACTTTTATACATATTATAAAATGTATATAAGAAGAATATATGAACAAGTGTTCCGAATTAATTAGGTACTTTGATCCAAGGTACCCAATTAATTTTTTGATCCATTTTGATGCGATAGGAGCCTATATCAGTTATTAACACAACATTATACGGCACTCGTCTATGAATATATCATTTTTCAGTTAAATGGATTACGCTCTATAATTCAACGTAATGATTGAATTATAACGTAATGGTTGACTGTCGTTCATATAAATGATGTTATGCAACTGAATTCTCATCACATTTACAACTATGAAATAGTATACACTTTATTTATTGTACATAAAGAAACTTACTTGGCCTGCCATGCAGTATAAATAAGCAAGGAAAATCCTCAGAGGAAGTTTGGCAGAATAACTTCTATGCGCCCATAAACGATGTGCTCCTGCCGTAATCCCAACCCCCGCCATAATGCCGTACGCTGGACCTTTTGAAATAGAATGCAGTATGATTAGAACCATTAGAAAAACTTGGAATTTTATGAAATTTAGTCAAAAATACAAGGTACATTGAAATGGACACGTAGACTTTTCATTATTGTTCAAGTCATTTCGACATAAGTACATGTAGAGAAAAAACAAAAATGTTTACACAATGCATATTTAATGCAGAAAAATCAACCTCTTCAAATTTTTATTGCAAGCAATAAAATTGGATAAGATTTAATTCCATTTCATTATATATGTTTACATATATTAATGCTACAATTCTAACAAGAGGTTTTCTATGTAAATGGAATTGCGCAGCTTTAAAAAGTCTATAAAAGAAACCACGCTTGAAAGATGACTTACTCCCAACCGTGCTTTTATTAATTTTTGTCATCATTCCAGAAATCGTCTAGAGGTTGCCGTCAGCAAATTCTTTTGAGACCTCTACTTGAATACACGGAGGTTCTTGTTTCGGTGTTTATCAAGATCACTTGACTCTTATTTTTCTTTCGAGCTCTCAGCTTGCTAGAAAGCTCTCGATATTCTCCGTAATTGCTAACTTAATTTAAATCAATTTTGGAAATGTTTTTTTAGTTTATTAAAAACTTGACTATATCGAATTAATTATCGAATTAACGTTATAGAATTTATATTGACATCCATTCTTTATTTATTTATTTATTTATTTCTGATTGGACGGGCTTCTCAGCCTTTTTTACATTAATTGTATATTTTAATTATTACTTTTAACTTAAATCTAAGTACAATTCTAGTTTTTTACCTTTGAGTGTGAATATTTATTGTGCCTTATACAAGGAGCACAATATCTATTAAACTATATAGATAGATATAGATCTTTGATTTTTTGAAAATTCTAGAGTGGTTTTCCCCTTAAAACTTATTACTTGACCATAATAGAGCAGCTAATATAATGTATCATGGTAGTTTTAACAAATCAAAATAGCGAATTGAATGTGGAGAATTATTTATTTTAAATGATCGAGTTGGATGCAATGAAAGAGTATTTACGAAAGATATTACAAAATAATAGATTCGATTCCGTCGTATTGGCATGACGGTTGAAGATTGACCATATTATAGTCAGATGTCTCATTAATAGTCTTAATCTATTAATATAAGTGTCACCTTAAAATAAATTATTCCTCCTATAGATATATGTCAAAAATAAATTTAATCAAATTTGGAATTAATTCAGGATTCAAAAGACAAGCCGAGCTTATAATTCAGGCACAAATAACTTTTAAGCAAAATTCACTTTCAGTCAATTCAAGACTCGTCGTATAATGCCAGCATTCGATACTATAATTTCGGCCACGTTCATAACATCGATATACGTGTCTATTATTACACTCATGGAGTTAAGTTATAATATTCTACATTTATTAGAATATAATTTGCGATTTAGAAATATTTATTTTGTCTTTATAACATGTAACTGTACTACAATCGTTACTTTTTTTTATATTCCTGCTGTATTTTTCTTGGTTTTTGAAGTATACCATGAAAAGTAACCCATCACCCCCTATACAATGAATATATAGAACGTTCATTCTACCGCCTAGCACATATCCATTTGCATTTCTACATGTATTTTCTCGTCTCGTACTGCCTTTCATCGTTGTTAAAAATCAACGTACCGACAATTTTCTATTTCCGCTCTCTTGTACGGTTTATATGTATATACATTTTATATATCTCAAAAGGGTAGAATTTGCTTAAAAATAGGACGAATTTCCCTTATAATCTAATCTGATATAACGGGACTTGATGTTTTTGCATATATCATAAAGATACAGTAATTGATTTTTTTTCAATTATGTTAGTACACTTCAGAATTTTTGTATGTATCTTCAATTATTTCTCTTTCAGTTTCTGAAAATCATTTTGAAAATTTACATTTTTTACCTGCGGTGTTAATTATTTTCATTATTTTTAAAAAATTTTTATTAATGTTCATAATTCTTGTCAGTTTGTATGAACTTTACTGAGCTTTTTATATTTCCTATAGTTTCTGTCTGGCGTGTCTTTTCCTTTTCAATTCTACAAATAATAATTATTCAAATATATATAGTAAGCTTCTATAATATTCATATAACTTTATAATTTGTTGTCTTGTCGTAAACTTTATCTTTATTTAGCAAAGTATTGTTTGAGTATGATAGCGGTTGTGTCAACTACATTACGGTTGACCTAACATTACTGTTTTCAGTGTATTGATTTATAATTGACGATCTCAAGAACACCGCGAAACTAAGTTCCCACAAAAACTGACAGATGTATAGAATTAACCAGAATTAAGTAATCATTTACCTTGGCGCACTTGTGTATTACAACATTTGTTATAAACTTTACTCGTGTTTATCAATTGATCGTTGTTATATCTTTACCTACCCATAATACATAATATATGGAAACATGAAAAATTCGTATGCACTAGGTCACCGCCTGTTTATCGAAAGTACTTCTTGACATGTAATTCTATTTAAAGATTAAGGCTTCTTTGGTTTGACCGAGTAATTTCCTAGGGTTTCGTGTTATCGCTGCGTTCTGTACGTTAAACCATCTTACACTTAACCAAAATTATATATTCCGCTTCATTTATGACCTCATTCAATTCTGTAACTTGTAAAAACCCTTTGCTACAATACATTCACGACTCATTTACGTCTTTTCACGGGTCGTGGTTTCGTGAAAGAAGATATTTGAATGAAAAAATAGTAATGAAAGTCTTGAAAAACCCCAATGACGTTATTCATATTAAACATTTTCGTAATTAATAATTCAAGTTTATTTATCATAATAACTATTCAGAAACCTACTACACTTTCTATACCTAGAGTAATACCTATTTATAATAACTATAATATAATATTGATAAATAAAATGAATCAACACTGGATTAATATACATATAAAAAAAAAAAAAAAAAAAAAAAACAAAAAAAAAAAAACAAAAAAAAAAACAAAAAAAAAAAAAAAAAAAAAAAAAAAAAAAAAAAAAAAAAAAAAAAAAAAAAAAAAAAAAAAAAAAAAAAAACAAAATAAGATTATATAGCGTGTATTCCATCACTTAACTTTATTGCTTGACGAATCAATATGTACTTTGTAAAAAAGTTTGCCAAAATGTACGATATGAAAGACTATTTTCACTTCTCGACTTTCGTGTTAGACTAATAAAGTTTTTCTTTTTTGTACATCAAAAAGATCATCATTCCTGATGAAGCAAGGTACAACGCCAGCGAAAAGTTGGTAAATAAACATCGTAAGCTGTGGCAATAACCTACTAAAGTATAAGTAATTCTGTGATTTATCGTTGGTGCTTTGCGAACTTTTTCCTTTATTACGTTTAGCCAATTTCTCTCGAGCAGTTTGGAATTACGCCAACGTGGATGAAACGTGTCATGAATACCTATATACATATTCGCAATTACAGTAGCCTTCTATCGACAGGTTTTCAATAACCATGAAATAATATCGTCTGCATAACGTGACAAGTAGATAAGTACATTTATAATTTGTCACCATATGTATGTATAATTACTGAATTTAATTCAAATGAAGCTTTCATAAGCGGATATTATAATGCTATTATATGAAAGAAACATTGTACATAATTTGCGTGTGTCTATCATCGATAATAGATACGTAAATTTAATGCATTGAAATTTTCACCTAACTAAATGTTATTCACGATAAAATTATAAAGTTGACTGAAATTCAGTTTCATTAATAAATTCCTGATGAGTAACAAAATATGAAACAAAAAATGCACGAATATTACATGGAGTGTTATATGCAAAATATATCGATTTGCATATCAAAGCATTCTTGAATATCATGTATTTTACTTCATCAGTATAGCTCATCATTATAGAGTTTAATTTCCTATTGCATGAGTAATTCTTATATACTTTTTGTTCTAGCTTCCTTGTTATTGCGTCATTTAACTTGCAATTAGTTAACGAAGAAAAAGAATGAAAGTATCTGTAGACATCAATTAACTGAATGCAATGAGTTTAATGAAGTGAATTATTTTTGTTCGCATTAATCAAGTTATACATCGAATTTAGTTTTTTAAACTAATGCTGAATTGATAGTTAATATCGATTAGACAAGAGCTGACATTGTAAGGGAAGAAAATTGAAAATATAAATTACTTTGGTTGAAGGAAGTATAATTGTATTTGATTATTATTTAGAATTGTCCCGAGTTTCTTATTTATAACCAAAATGAAATGTACTTCAATAAATTAATTTACTTACTGAATACCCAAGTCCAAAATTTGGCTTCATGATAGCTCGTTACGAAAGCGCGAATTGCAAGAAAGTGAAGTATGGCGATGCCAATAATATTCCGCCATATGAGTGGTGGATGGTAATCGTCATATTCCGGTGTGAGTGAATCGACTTTCTTTTCGATTTTTTCCTTTGGGGGCTCTTCCAACTGTGTTATCGTTGAACTGTGCATTTTTATCTGGAAATAAATATTGCGATTAAATACCTATCTATAAAGACATTATTTATATTGATTATTTAAAAAGATGGAATTCGTCAAAGTTATAATTTTAAAAATATATAAAATTCGCAGCACGACCTACATATGTGTTTTACACAAGAACTTTGACTACAAATTAAAGGAGAATGTAATTGAATAAAAAAAATGAATCGATAATTATATTTTTCGTCAGTAGTCTCGATTCCTTTACTAAGTTTACTGAGTATTTTTGAAAGTTTATAATGTTATTAAATGAACTATGCTGTTGGTTACTGCAGAATGACTGCTTCGTTGATAACATTCAGAAACTAATTTTTACGTTTCGGCGATTTTGATAGTTCGCTGCGCAGTATATTTATTATTTATATAGTCACCGATTTTTGAATTACTGTCATTCTAATATTCTATATAAGAAAACGTAAAAATTAGTTTATAATTTTTCAAGCAGATCGATGTAATACCAAAAACAGCAACATAATTCATTAACATTGCACTCCAGAAATAAATAAGTATATTTCTGACTCAATACTATTGTATTAAATTGAGAGGAACTTTAAAAATATATATATTTGTTACTATATATGTTTTGAATTATATTGAACCGAATTAAAATGTACTTTTATTTAGGAAATGCCTTTTTAATGTCTGTATTGAAATTGTAATTAATTACATTGACAGATTTTGAAGAGTGAATTTCCAAAGTTCAACATGTTTTATTTATTTTCATAATTCGTTAACATATTCTTGCTTGGATATAATTATATGTCTAAAAATCTGTTAAATTATTGAATCACCTGATTCGATTTTACGGTTCTACTACTATTATTATTATTATTATTATTATTATTATTATTATTATTATTATTATTATTATTATTATTATTATTATTATTATCGTTATTATTATTAACGTTACAAGATATGAAATGTTTTAATTGAATTTGGAAAAAAGCCAATGTCAGTAATTGAAATGTTCAATTTAGAAGTAGTTCCATCATCTGGTTACAGTGAATGCGATTACAAATACGCAGTGGCCGATCTAAATTAAACATTTTAAATCAAATTTTTAAATTTCAAATCACCATATTGTATTGCCGATTTGAATAATCGGCACATATATTTGTACAGGTTCACTAAATGCATGAAAAATCCTATCATATGTATATATATACACACGCAATGCATTGTACAATTTATTACAACGGATATAATTCTGATTAATATAATTCACGTGTATAACAACGAGTTTAATTTTATTTTGATCAATTATATGTTCTGATGAATTTTCATTAAATAAAATAATCTCTGAAATAAATTTTAACTATCGTACATGTTAATATTGGCCTCTCTGTTGTGTTAATGGTTTTATTATGAATACCTACTATTTAGAATTAAACTATTATTATTATTATTAAAATAACCGTTATTACATATAGATATGCAAATGGTAATATTGTGGAATTAAAAAAGCACTCCTAAAAAACATTCATTAAATACTTTTAATGTAAAAAACCGTCTCAAATAAACTTGATCTTATGAAAATTGATGTCGCTTTGTATTAGAAAAATATCAAAACTGATGTCAAAAGTTGAATAGAACAACAATAACTGTATATACAAAAAAAAAAAAAAAAAAAAAATTAAAACAAATGTTTGAACTGATATCGGTACAGGTGTTCTACATCTTTCGTTTGTTAGATTCGAGACTACACTTTCTTTGAAATCGATAAAAAATTAAAAATATTATTACAGAGTACTACTTAGTATTTATAAATAGTACTCTGTATTCTGAAGTTGTATATGAATGTGACCATCGTCCATTATAAAATTGAATAAATTTTTTGCGTGTATATATAGGGTAGTAATTCTGTTTATCGTGATTACTACAACGTATATCACTTACAAATAAAACTCACATTACGATAATATACGAAATACTATAATCATCTTGAGAATAAAATAAATTAACATGTTGCGAGAATCTCAAGTGATTTTATAGATATACCTATATTAATGGAAGAATGAGAACTGCATTGGCGTATATATATTTTCCTAGTTACTATAAACCAGATATTTTGTATCTTGAACATCCGATTATTCACATTTACTTTAAAAGCGACTAGAGCCTTGTTGGACCCAAGCCAGATTTGCAATATTTTGCTAAAATTCTAATTTTTCGTAAACACTGGTATCTTTTAGCTTAATAATATATTTAAACTGCTATAGTACTGCTGCATCGTAAAGGCTAATACTATATCACTGTTAAAGATGTCATGAAATTTAATGCACTGTACATTAATTTTCTCAATAGTGTATATCTTATATATTATGCATATATGCAGTATGAAGGATTAATGTACATGTACTGGAAGTTTTTTGGAAGTTTTGTTAATGTTAAATGATCGGTATCCAGTCAAGCGTATTTATATCGTAAATGCACATCACATCATTGCAAAAATTTCCATACATTTCCTGTATCCTATATTTTATATCGTGAAATATTTTCCAAAATTTGACACCTGCATCCATTAATCGGACTGTTGGCGCATTGCAATCATACTATTTAAATGAATATTCCAGAAATATTTTGCATTTTGTAAAATATGTTCGTTTGAATAAAATGCCTTTTCATTAATTTTGAGATTATTTTTTTAATGAGAATTATATTTTAATATATTTAATATGTTTTCGTTATTTAGTCATGCTTTTACTGTTTGTATTTCGGTAAGAAAAATATGCAGAATCCTAGATAGTTAAGATTTACAGTAATGAAAAAAAAAAAACGCTAAAATTGAACGTGGTAATTTTTGAAATACACAAAGCAATTAAGTACAAAAAGTAAATACGACAACGTGAACATTTCTAACCAACTTGAAAGTCGGCTTAACTTCATTTAGTATGTGAAAATGAATTTTCGTCCCAAATTTGCATTTTACGCGAATGCCGTTATTCGAAGCAAAACAAGCATTGCATTGCAGTGTTGCGCTTATTATAATTAGGTTGTAATTAAACCCTTGCCTTTCATGTATAGTTTAGGAACATACCATAAATATTAGAGAAAGTTTTTGTAAATGCATTTGAGAAAAGTACTCGTAGAAAATGCTATTATGTGGATTTTCTATAGAACTGCAAAAATTTAATTTCTAAGCATGTAAAAATAATTGTTGCGTAATTTTCTAAAAAAAAACTTATTTTTGAAGTCATACAGAAGAAGTTCTTCAGCTCGACGCTTTTTTGGAAAAAAACTATTTTAATAAGGTATTTTGCTTCATATTTAAAAAATGAACGTCGATAAATGTTATTCTGCAAATAACTTATATATGCGTTTCAAAAAATTAAACATTCACTTTAATTTAAGGTCATGAGTACTATTTTCATGTCTTGATGGTAATGAGACATTTCATTTACAATTTTTACACCGTATCGTTGTCATCCGAAAGCAAGTATACCTAAATGAGAAACTAGAATACTTTTTAATTTCGAATAAACACGGACCAAATTTACATTAGTATAGTGTAATTTTCAAAGCAACGGAAGTTCTGAAAGATTCTTGAAGCTCGGTGGAACCGGTTAAGGTCAGTGGCATTGCGTTACTGAAATGAAAGAAGATAGCTATCGCCCACAATAAGATTCCTCGTTAGAGGTCAGGTGCAAAGTCTATATCGACTTTATCAAAGTATGACATAATGATGAACACGATTCATTTAAGGGATCGTGAAAGTTGAAACGAGCTTAACAACCTCATTAACATAAAGCCTCTGTAATAAATCGGACCATCCCGTATAGGAGGCTTCCACAGCCCTTTGAAAACCGAAGTTCATAATTTTCCATTAACGACGCAAAATAGATATATATGAAAGTTGTAGGATTGATTTGAGTACTCATTAAATCAGTTTCCCTTGCGATTATCCGCAAACGAGTTACGTACAGCATACATCGGTTATACTATGCGAAAACTTTAAAACATACTCCAGTAGGAGTATCCAGTTCTATTTTTATTAAAGCGATTATGATTGATGATACTGACGACAGTAATTTCACTTCCAAATTAATGTCGTACTTTACACTGTCAACATCAATATTTATTCAGTGAGTAATTATAACTGGTCGACTCTAATGTTGTATGCAAAAGCGAAAATATATGATAATGTATCACCAGTGTCAGATCAAACACAAATATATATGTCATCAAAATCGAGAATAATACTCGAACACAAAATACAGTATGACAACAATATTTTTGAGCTGATTTAGGAACTCCTTGTTGTCAGATAAATTACAAAATACATCTTTTAGAAAAATAACGTGATTATTTTTTAGATTTAGATCAACCATTAACTCTAGTCCTATATAATGTTGTAAGGGTATGGAATCAGAAAAATTCACCAGAAACTGCTTTCAATTTCTACAAATCAAGCATCTATGATGAGACTCGCAAATGTTATATTTTCCTAAATGCCCCCATGGTACTGAATGCACTAAAATCTCAGCTGATCATAATATTTTGTATTAAACAAACTAGTTGGAGTATAGGTTAGGTTGGTTTAATATTAAACACGGCAACTTGCTGGAAAAGGGTAATAAACTATTTTATGAATGATATGACAAATTTTTTTTTTATTTATATACCGTTGCTTGCACGAGACTGGACCACCTCAGTCGAGATATTTCGGCATAAATCCGACGTGTTTATTTATCAGATTTTAAACGGTTGAACGTGTTTACCATGTTGTCATATATATATATATATATCGAAATGCAGCAGCTAAGCTATCAAACGCTCGGAAGGTTTTACGTCAATGATATCATGCACTTTGACGAACGATTCAAAAGTTTGGAAAATATCTAGCTATTTTCAATCACAGTAATACGTTTCGATGTGCTATACTTCGAAAAATGCATTGACATTACTTTTATGCTGTACATGTAATAAATGTTTTTAGAGGTACAAAAGTATACGTAACAATGTGCACATTTTATTATGTACGCCTAATATTTTCGGTAAGTAATGGTTTTACTGCAAGAGTTTGCAATTGTGATGAAATGCGCAACTGACCGACGTTTTACGGTGCTCGCGAAATTACGTTTTAAACTTTCGGTTAATTTAAACGTAAAGCCTTACAAAGAAGTTCTAAGGTATGCATTTCACAATGCTTTTTAAGTACAGAAAGGAATTAGTTCTCCTAGAATTCCGCAGTTCCCGATTTTACGATTCGCGAGCCTCTGGAGGGGTTTAAGCCGTACTGTGACGCAACGTAATCCAGAGCACCCGAAACAATCGCCTGCCACGTTGCGATTTATGAACGCAGCTTAACATCCCGTGATCGATTGCACCGAACTCCACGCTTATAACGGTTTCAGTTTCGGACTCGAATCAAACAAGCGATGTGGCAAAACCGAAACGGAAGTCGAAAAAGGCACTCGGATAGCTGGATAACAAAGTCCCAGCACCTCCAAATATGAACAGATAGAATTTATTGTATTTCCGACCTTTGGCTATCTCCGTTGGATTAAACCCCCATGTTACGTATCCTCGCGTGTGCACATTTTCTATCGGGCGAAGATCGTTTAAGTGCCTTTTCTGAAAATCGCCAAACGTTACGGAAGGCCAACGTACCAAATAGGGCAGATCCTTATAGATATAGAATGTTAGCTTTTAGTTTCGGCATATATTGTAAAATTTTAGAATTTGATTTTTGGTACAATATATAGCGTTACACCTAAAATTTCTTGGAAATTTTCAGAGAAATTTTATTTGAGAATTCATTTCGAATGCTATATATAGATAACGCCAAGTTTTCGATGCAAGCAAAGCCAGTTACTCGATGTGTAAGATTCAAATTCGATGCAACGCGGTACGTATTTCCTCGGGTCAGTGATCCTTTATATATGCGTCCGTACGAATCTTCTGAGGACTTCTCCTTGACTCGCTCTTCAAAATCGCTCATTCAAAAGTGGGCCGACTATTCACAGAGGAGAGTGACGAGAGAAAGGCGGTATAAATATGCGACGCTGGCCATAAATCGGTGCTGCGCAACCACAATAAACGTTACCGTTCTTGCGAGCCGATGAAAACAGATGCTGTCAACCGTGACATTGCTTGCACATTTTTAGTTCACGAAAATGGATGTGAAAATTTCTAGTCAAATGTTATATAAAACATAAACATTTGAAATGTACGTATCGAGAACCTGGACAAAATTAAGATCGAAAGAGGTTTGATGAAATCAAGTAAAATCTATATTTGATCCCGACCATGGACTGATATCCATGATGGAGACCGTTAATTTCTCTGTATTACATAAGTTATCAAATATAACCTATAATTGCTTCAAATCAGGAGCAAATAAATCTAGTGGTAGATCTTTACAGATCTTAGTATAGGAATATTTCAAATTTAATTACATTTTAGTTAATTACTACACCGAGTTGCAATGTTTGAAACGAAAAAAAATAAAATTCAACTTTCTAACTTCGTAAAGTCACATCAATAAAATAGCAGGATCATGAGTTTAGCTGGATTATATCCTTCTACAATCTAATGATTATTTAAATTTGTAAGTATATATATACGTATATATATAAATGGTACGATAGTTCCCCCGTCACAAGATAATTGTATTTTTCTTAAAATTGACATAAAATTGATGTTATTAAATCACAAAAAAAAAAATCATTTTGCAATCATGACTCAAAATGTAAGCAGTAGTATTATATTTTAGACTATCATATCGCTCAATGCCATATGCAATTGTAACGAAATTTTAATGTAAGTTTTGTAAATTACGTATCGACAGTATAGCGTAACAATATACAGTCAATACTTTGGCATTCCTGAATAAAATAAAACGTGACTTGTATGTTTTTTTGTGCATATTGTCAAAAAAAAAAAAAAAAAAAAAATTGTACAAAAATAGCATAGAAAACTAGTTTTTCTACAATATTTGAAAATGAATTACCAGAAACGTAATCTATTATGGGTACAATATGCAAAATTCTCTAGTAAAATCAGAAAATATTTAAAATTGTGAAGGATGAATAATTTCGTGATTAGAATCCAAGCGGACGGAAGCTGATCCATTCATTTCTTCAGAGATAATCATTTTTCTCATTCTGATTAGCCAACTTACTTTTCAAGTTTTGTACCCTCACTAGATGCTATTATATGCTAATTGAATGGAAGGGCGTTTGCTGTGTGTTATGTTTATTATGTGCGACCATGTAGAAATGTTTCATAATATTTCTTCATAGGTATACCTCAATTGGTACATCACTCTGCATATTATGTATAATTAACAAGTTAATGTAAATTATTGTTCAAATCATTCAATATTTGTGATACATATATCTCTGCGACGTACATTAAACTTTATTGTCTCGGTCAGTTCCCAAACATTATTGATATTAAAATTTCATGAATTTATTTGCATCAAATCAAATATATTGAAATCACTTGATTAATTATTCATTATCATTTTTTAACATAATTGATTGCTATTGTAATTTTTATGTTTTAGGTGAGTGTCATAAAATTCGATGGAAAATTCTCTGGATTATCGTAAGTCAAGAATATATTCATATCAAAATGACTAATAATAATAATAATAATAATAATAATAATAATAATAATAATAATAATAATAATAATAATAATAATAATAATAATAATAATGTACATCTAGAAAATTACAGAAACATAAATATATTAGTATATATATCTGGGGGGATAATAAGAGTTTAGTTGCGATCTTATAGTTGTGAAAGAATTAAACCTTGAGTATGGGCGCTTTAATCCAGCAGGATATATATACATATATATTCGATTACACGAAAACATGCTTCTGTAGGTGCGTAATCTGGGCGCAATCATGTTCTCAAGTTGTCATGCTTGAAAGTTTACTCATCGCGTCTCGAGGCGAAGTAATGGAAAAACGATACGGGGAAATATGAAACGATATAACAGGAAAATCGAGTGTCGCACTGTTAAATAATGCTTTATATTTCTGTCTGAGGCAAATATCAATAAAACATTGTATTTTACATAATAATTAGGCCCCTGGATAATATATATTCGTTTCTTCTGATTCACCTTTTATATCTCGGTTAAAAATTGGATTGTTAATGATTTTCAGATTATACAGTGATGCATTTTAACTTACTATTTTAAAAATAAAAAAAGTTTCCTCTAAAACTAGTAAAACTACTCGCCTGATTTGTCACAATATTTGTTGTATATATTTTATCGTTATTCTATTCTGAAGTGACCACCCGGGAAAAAATGGATTCAGATATAATTATATCTGAATTATATATGGCTATATCTGGATCATATATGGTTATATCTGGATCATATATGTTCCA